>SNQJ01S0029145.1:31183-41476 GCA_010110895.2 Picea sitchensis
TACAATGACAACTTCTCTCAAGATTCTATAAAAGTCCAAGAAGAAAGATGCGCCCAAACATGGTGCGCCCTCCTCAAATGTTTCTCAATCCCACTAAAATGAAGCGCCCTTGCTCCCTAAATCTCTGATGAAGAAACCCTTGCACACAACTCTGAATATGTGTGCTACCTCTCCAACGAAACTATCCTCAAAGCAATTTGGCCACTGTAAGACCTCCCTGCTATAAGTGTGCCCTCCTCCTATAGTGCACCCTCCTCCAAGCAAGAACAACCACTAAAAAACAAAGAGGTTCTAAGCCTCCATGAGTCCTCCATGAAAGGAGTCTCACAAGCTTCCCTCAACCATAGCCTCCATCCTCATCTCAATGCTCTCTCTCAAACTCTCCAAGTGAACATAAGAGTGAATAAGCCTCTCTTGGCCCTATGCACCCCTCTTGAACCTCCATAAGGAAACCTAAGAGATGGATGGATGAGATCATCCCATCCCATCTCTAATCAAAGGTTGATATCATCCCACAATAATCTCACTCACAAACCCACTTTGGGTTAAGTTTCCATAGTTCACTCTATGTCCCTCAATTCACCCACAAAGTGAATTAATAGTCACTTTTCACTCAAGTGAAAAATTTCACCCTTTTGACTTACGAAAATGTCAAAGTGAAATTAGACATAAAGTATAAGGCACAATGGGTCAAATATTTCCCTCTTGTGGTTAGATACCCACAACCACAAGGGGACCACTTTCCAAGGTACCCAAATCTCAACAGAGAATCTTAACAACAATGATTGTGCCATCATTGAGAGACCCTTTGTACACTTTCCCAAAACTACCAACTCCTAACAAGTTGGCATCACTAAATTCATCTGTTGCAATGACGAGATCTGGATAGGAAATTCTTCAATGCCCCACATTTAAGGATGTCCTAGTCTCTCTTTGAATATGTCTTTTGCAATTTCGTCTCCATAATATTCTCATAGACAAACACAATACAACAATTGCTACAATAGCAACAACAAGTATGATAACTATTTTTAGATTTAAAACACTTTTATCTTTGTGAGCATAGCATGGTGGAAAACTTACCCAACGTCCACATAGACCAATATTTCCCATAAATGTTGTGGCACCAATATTTTTGAAAACTTTTCCCTTAGGATCTTCTCTTGATAGCTTGTTGAAAGAAAAATTCAAGTGGTGGAGCATTGTGAGGTTTTCCAGTGATAAGGGTATTCCACCTGAAAAATTGTTGGAGGAAAAATATAGGTCCTGAAGACTTAGAAGTTCACTGAGTGACTCTGGAATTGGACCTTCAAGTGCATTGCAAGAAAGATTTAGATATTCTACTTCTCCACAACTTCCAAGTGCACTTGGAATATAACAAGTTAACCGATTTGCATAAACATTTATAGGTTGAATCTTATTGAACTTGCTTAGTTCTGAAGGCACATGGCCATGTAATAAATTGTTTGATAGCTTAAAATAGAAAGCTAAATTTACAAGGCCAGTAACCTATGGAGGTATGTGCCCACTAAGCTTGTTGTATGATAGGTCTAGCTCTAGTAAGTTCACACATTTCCCTAGATTTGCAGGTATATTTCCTGATAATTGGTTTTGACTAAGATCAAGAAATATTAGTTGTTGGAGGTTGGCCAAAAAATTAGGGATTCTTCCAGAAATATTATTTCTCGAGAGATTTAGGAGTCCTAAGCTTTTGAGATGCCCAATTTCCATGGGAATGTTTCCTTGTAAATTGTTTAAACCCATATATATCCTCTCCAAATTTGGAAGCATATTAAGTGAATAAAGGCTTGACCCTGTAAAAATATTGAATTCTAGACTGAGGTATATCAAGCTAGTTAGGTTTCCAATCTATGGAGGTATTTCTCCTCCTAATTCATTGTCACGCAAGTCTAAGAAGTAGATATTCATAGAGAGGTGGCCTATAGAAAAGGGCAATTGTCAGGTGAAATGATTAGCAGTTAGTTGTATCTCTTGTAGATTGGAATAGTTAATAAGAACAATAAGAATGGGGAAGCTTGCAATGTTGACACTAATCACTTGATTGTCATGTAAGTAAAGCCACCGGAGATGCATCAACTTACCGAACTCCATGGGCACTACTTTGTTGAGTTGGTTCTCTGCTAATTCTATCAGTTCAAACTCTGTACAATTGAAGAGGGAAGTAGGAATGTTGCCACTCGGCTGATTATGATGCAGAAAGAGTGCTTTAAACTGAGTAGTATTCTTGCTACACAACTTCAACAGAATGTGACCAACTAAATGGTTAAAAGCTATATCCAATGTTAAAAAAGTGCAGTTAGACAAGGAAGATGGAATATGTCCTGTGAGATGGTTAGTAGAAAGAGAAATATGGCTCAGCTGGTGTAGCATACCTAATTCAGAAGGAACATTGTCGTGAAGGTTGTTGCTACACAAATACATGTATTGAAAAGAGGATATGTTTCCAAAGCAGTCTGGAATTCTTCCCATCAAATTGTTATCATTCAAGAACATGTGTATTAGCTTGGGGAGAACACATAGTTCGGAAGGAATGTTTCATGTGAGATTGTTATAAAAAACAGATAAGTTTCATAAACTGTGGCAACTACCTAGAGTGGGTGGAATTGAACCTCAAAGTTGATTCGTAGAGAGGTTAAGCAAGCGTAACCAAAAAATATTTCCTAATTGATAGGGAATGCGACCTTGGAAACTATTATTTCTGAGGTTGAGTATTGTAAGAAAGGAGAGATTGGCGAGAAGAGTAGAGATTATACCTTGTAATCCCATGCTTGAAACATTCATGGAAATGACTCTTTGTCCATGCCTGCTGCATATGATACCAGTCCACTGGCAGAATGACAACACAAAAGGATTGACAAAGAGAATGAAACAAAGGGTGAGTAAAATCATATTCATAATACATGAGAAAAGTGAAGGAACGTAACAAATCTGCATCTCTTCTCTAACAAAATGGTTTTTGGTGTTAGGCAGTTGGAGCAAAACATAGCATATAACAGAGCATAAAATAAGTAGGATCAAACACGCATTAAACCAATCACATCAATCATACACTCGACACAATGATTTATGTGGAAACCCAATGAGGGAAAAAACCACGGGAAATGATAATCGATATTCTTCTTATTCAATGGAGAATTAAAATAGCCTTGATATGCATACAACCATCCTCTCCTCACACATTGTACTCACTTTCACTCACATTTTACTCCACCTCTATGGGTATGCTCACATATATAACATCTATCACTCAGTTATACAAATTGATCATGAATAGATCACATAGTTACACGAGCAGTTCATAAATAGATTTCCTGCATGTGCATGTGCATGTGACTGCATGAGGAAAATCGTTGGCATGTTTCCAAAAATATCCACCTTGACAACAATTTACCTGATATATCATGCCCTTAATTAATTCATCACCTTTTCTGCAAACCAAGAGAAGCCAAACACCACTGTAGCTTCTCTAACAAAACTGGTTTCATAAACATGTCTGCAAAATTCACTTTTGTATGGACCTTTTCCAGAGCCACTCCACCTTCATCAACAACATGTCTTACAAAATGGTACTTAACAAAAATATGCTTCATCTTATTGTGATAAGCTTGATTTCTAGCCAAATGAATAGCACTTTGACTATCGCAAAATACTTTCACCTTGTCATGCATCCTTCCAAACTCACCCAACAAACCCTATAACTAAATTGCATCTTTGCATGCATGTGAAGCAACCATATACTTTTCCTCAGTAGTGGATAAAGAGACTACGTTTTGAAGCATTGACATCCAACTAATAGGTCCTCCTACAAGAGTAAAGACATATCCTGAAGTGGATCTCCTTTTGTCCAAGTCACCTACAAAATCTGAATCTACATAACCGCAAAATGAATCTCTAGAACTATAACATCCCCAGCGTGCAACAGGTCGGGGTATACTACCTGCAAGCCCGCCCTTGGAATTATTTTTCTTACCGATACATTTTAAAATATAAGGATGCATAAAATAAAATATCTAACAACATTCACAACAATATCCAGCAAGCATGCATAGTCTAAAAGATTTGATTAAACGATAATTAAATATACAACAGAAATACATTCATATACATGTAAATGATACCATAACAAAGAGAAATTATATTTATGAAATATGACACCAACTGGTTGTATACCAAGGACATTCCACCCAATCGTAGACACTACTGTTCCAAATCTCAACAGTAGTGTCACCCCTAAGCCAAGGCTATGAATCCACAAGGAAGGTTCCAGAGTGTTACTTGGCTTCCCAAATCAGTCAGCACTCAATATCTCATAGGCTTTCCCAACTCCCACAACAATCCAAGTACCCATCTCTCTTCTACCCAGCTTGCACCACCCAAGAGAATGGACCTCCACCCTTCTCTGCCACGCAGTCCCTCACCCAGTCCTTCTCCTTATTCCAGGGCCTCCAGTGAAACTGGTCTAGAATCTCAATGATGGAACTCTCATGACTCACACCTATGAAAAATGATGGATACAGGCCAATGCATCTCAGACATGCAGGCCTCAGGTCATGGCTGGATCACACTAGCGACCACTACAACCAACAATACCGTGGCTAATATTTGGTAGTTCGGTTCCCTTTCCTAAGCTAAGACGATGATGAGGATGGATCGATGAACGGGTAAGTGGGTGCATGAAAGTGCATGAGAGGAATGAATGGGTGTATAGGAAATTAGAGAACAAGCCATCAGTAGAACCCCCCATTAGACCAAAGGCAGGTTTAAGTAACTTCATGGGGAAATCAAGAACCTATTGGCCTTCCCCTAGAAGCTCATGTAACCAATCCCCTCCCTTAGACAAAAAGGGTAATTAACATAGAAATAAACACTTAGCCCCTCAATCCCCCTCTCTCGTGGAATCATAGCCCCTTATAACTCTAGTCCTTGTCCGTCTAGCAGCCAGCGATGTGTTTATTATTAACAATGATCAAAACATTACATTTCTTGGGCATACTAGTCGTTTAATAATTGTTTGGGCACTCAGGCCTCTCAGCATTATAACAATACATTATTTAAAATGGGGGTTCAAAACTTGGGGTGTTACATCCCCTCCCCCTTATTTTGGCACTGTCCTCAGTGCATATAAAAAATAGAGATCAAAATCTCAAATTTATTCAAAAAACTGCAGGTACTCTGCCCGCATGGCATCTTCATGATCCCGAGTAGCATCTTCAGGACTGTAGCAGGTCCACTGAAATTTTACCAGCTCTATAACTCGATTCCGGAGCATTTTGACTTTTTTGTCCAATACCCACACTGGTTGGACCTGAAAATCTCCCTCTGTCTCTACCCGAATCAGATTCCAATCAATAACATGGTTAGGATCATGTACACATTTCTTTAGTAAAGAGACATGAAATAGATTATGCACATTCATGGAAGCACTCAATGCAATCATGTATGCAACTGGCCCTATTCTGTCCAATATTTCAAATGGACCATAGAATATGGCTGCCATCTTTGTACAACTACCCAATTTTAAAGATCTTTTCTTGGGCTTCACTTTCAAAATTACATGCTCCCCTACTTTAAATTCTCTAGTTGTCATGTTCTTTTCTGCATAAACTTTATGTCTATCCTGGGCTGCCTTTAAATTATGCTTGATCTTGACCACCTGGTCTTCCATGTCCTTGAGCAACTTCAGCCCAAGTACCACTCTATCTGCTAGGTTGTCCCAACTTATTGGAGTATTGCATTTCCTACCGTACAAGGATTCAAATGGGCTCATTCTCAATGAATCTTGATACCCATTATTATATGAAACCTCCACCAAGTGTAAGTAATCTTCCCACTTATATGGCTTATCCATCACATACATTCTCAGCATGTCTTCAATTATTCGATTGACTCTCTCAATTTTCCCATCTGTCTGGGGATGATATGTTGTGATAAATTTTAGATTTGTGACAAATCCTTTAAACAATCCCCTCCATAAATTGGAGGTAAATTTCATATCTCTGTCCGAAACAATGGTCCTAGGTATCCCATGCAACCGAGCAACTTCCTTCCTGAAACTTTCTTCAATGGTAGTTTTTGTATGCATTGTCTTCACAGGCACAAAATGAGTAGCCTTTGTTAATTTTTCAAACACCACCATGATTGAATCATGTTGTTTATTCGTTCTAGGTAATCCTATGATGAAATCCATGGTGATCACTTCCCATTTCCTCTCTGGGATTGGCAGTGGTTTTAGGAAACCTGCTAGGTGCCTATGCTCAGCCTTCACCTTCTGACATTCCATACATCGAGCGATGTAATCAACAACTTCCTTCTTCATTCTCGACCAAAATTATTGGCTTCTTACTGCTGCAATTTTTTTTTGGTAACCAAGATGTCCGGCATAGGGAACATCATGCATTTCCTTTTGTACCAAATTCCTCAGTTCTCCAGAACTAGGAACATAGATTCTATTCTTATGCATGAGTAACCCATATTCCTTTATCTCATACTCCTTTATTTTGTGTTGTACATCTCATTGTTGTAAGTTTTCCTTTACCTGTAAGTAATGTTGATCTATAACAAGACCATCTAAAATTATGCTCTTCAAGTATGACTGATGCATACTGACAGTAGTAGCATGCATGAGATGCACTCTCCTACTAAGTGCATCGACAAATTTATTCTCCTTTCCCTTGATATGCTTGATATCGAAGTCATATTCACTTAAAAATTCCATCCATCTTGTTTGTCTGGAATTCAAGGTCGGTTATTCACAAACATACTTTAGACCAATGTGGTATGTCCTTAATTCGAATTTCTTCTCCATGAGATAATGCCTCCACATCCTCAAGGCATGAACAATGGCAGCAATTTCCAATTCATATGTTGCATAGTTCCTCTCATGTTCCTTAAGCTTTATCGACTCATACCCAATGACATGTCCATTTTGCGTGAGGACTCGCCCAAGTCCTTCCTTACATGTGTCTGTACATACCACAAAACTTTCATTTGGGTTGGCAATCTTTAACACAGGTGCACTAGTAAGTAATTCCTTCAGCAGATTAAGATTCATTTCACAGTTGAGTGTCCATTCAAATTTAGTTCCCTTCTTTTGCAAAGAAGTGATGGGATGAGAAATCTTAAAGAAACCTACTATGAACCTTCTGTAGTAGCCACCTAATCCCATAAAATATCTGATGTCTGACACATTTCTGGGTGTTGGACAGCCTCTAATGGCTTTGATCTTCTCTGGATCTACTGTTATTCCCTGCTCTGAAATAATGTGTCCCAAGTAATAGATCTACTTTTGATAAAAAGAACACTTACTCAACTTGGCATACAACTGATGTTATCTCAGTACTTGCAATACCAGTCTTAAGTGATGTTCATGCTCCTCTTGAGACTTAGAATAGATAAGTATGTCATCCAAGAATACTATGAAAAACTTGTCCAAATAATTTCTGAATATACCATTCATTAAGCACATGAAGACAGTTGGTGCATTGGTTAGTCCAAATGGCAGCACTACAAATTCATAATTCCCATACCTGGTCCTAAAGGTTTTCTTATGAACGTCTTCTTCCTTGATTCTTACCTGATGGTATCCTGCCCTCAGGTCAATCTTTGAAAATATCTTTTCTCCTCTTAGTTGATCAAAGAGGTCATCAATTCGGGATAGAGGATATTTGTTCTTTATAGTGTACTTGTTCAGCTGTCGGAAATCAATACACAGCCTCAAGGTTCCATCCTTCTTTTTGAAAAAAAGTACCGATGCTCCCCAAGGTGAAACACTTGGACATATGTACCCTTTCTTCAACAATTCTTCCAACTTCATTTGTAATTCTTTTAACTCTAGTGTTCTCAATCTGTAAGGTGTTTTTGACACTGGGGAAGCTCCTGGCACTAAATCAATTGAGAAATCTATCTCTCTTCTTGGTGGCAATATGGGTATTTCTTGGAATACATCTTCACATTCCTGTAGTAACAAGAAATCTTCAAGACTTGTCCCCTTTGTATTATTTGGATATTCCACATGAGTTGCATATAGTTGACATTCTTTTCTAAAACATATTTTCATCTATAAGGCTGAAATATCCCTTATAGAGATGGGTCTTGGAACTCCTCTCATAGTGCCTTGTTTTCCATTTCCATCAAGACATGTAAATTTCTTATTGTGACAATCTAGGATAGCATGATGCTTGTCCAACCAATCCATCCCANCCCAATCAGAACATCATAAGACCCCAATGGTATGATATTTAGATCAATACTAGTATTCATTCCATTAAGACTTATGGAACAACTTCTGACCATATCATGGATTCTTCTTTTGGTTCCAGTGGCTAACTGAACCAAACTTGCTTTTCCAAGTTTAATTTTCTCCAAATGTAATCTATCCACTATATTAGGATCAATGTAGCAATGACTTGCTCCTAAATCAATCAAAATAGCAACATGTTGATTTATGATCTTACCTTCCACCTCAATCATATTGGACTGGTACTCTTCTTGTCAATCATTTAAAGCTACATAGATTCTTCCCATATCTTCGACTGTTGTAGCCTCTTGGACGTTATGCACAATCTTCACTCTATCTTTTCTATGTGGGAAATCCTTGTAAAGGTAATCTTCTTTGCATCCCCAGCATTGGATTGGTGGTATTCCCCTTTTTCCCATGGAATCTTCTTTCTTGGATTCCCCCTTAGCATACTGATCTTGACAATTTCTATTAGGCTCATTCCTATTGAAGGGAGGTTTGAATCCTTTCCTCCTCTGATCAGATTTCTCATTCTTCTTGTCCTTCCAAGATTTCTAAAGGGATTATCTTCCCTGGCCTTGTTCATATAGGTATTTATCTTTCTTGATGGCCTCAATCAAGGTCCTGGGTTCATCATACTTGATATTTTCCTTGTAAAAGGCTGGAAATCCACTTAGAAATCTCTATATTTTCACATTCTCATCACCAATGAACTTGACATATTTTAACAATCCCAAGAACTTATTCTTGTACTCTACCATAGTCATGCTTCCCAACCTGAGTTCAAAGAACTCCTGCATTTTCTTGTCATAAAAATGCTCTGAGAGGTACTCCTTCTGGAAGTACTTCTTGAATTGTTTCCAAGTGATCCTACTTTCATTAATATGTTTCACTTGCTTCAGTTGGTCCCAACACATTGCAGCTTTCCCATGTAAATGGTAGGTGGAAATCTTGGCTTCTAGGTTTGATGAATAGTTATGCAACTGAAAATATCTCTGGAGCCCAAGCAACCATGCTTCGACATCATCTTCCCTTTCTCTTTCACCATTGAAGGAAGGTGTCTTGCGCTTCCTCAACTCTCCTTGCAAACTATATACCTCTTGTTTCCTTCTTTGTTGTCTAACAGGGGACACCTTTGGACTGCTTACAAGATCATCTGATGTATCAAAATTTCTTTCTGAGTAGGGAGGTGAGTGGTGTCCATGAGCTCTTCTAGCACTTCTAGAATAACGAGCTCTTCCATGAGCATCTCTTCTTTCATGACACCTGCCTCCTTCCTCTTGTATTGAGTTTGAACCCTTCTTCATTTGCCTCTGCAACTGATTTAAGCTCTGCAACACTCGATCATTTATCTTACTTTTCTCTCTCATCAATCTCTTGTTGTCTACTTTGTAGCTCTACACTTCCATCTTCGGGCTTCTTACCATTTGTATTAACATTTCCTGCTCTCCTTTTTCCTTGTGTCCATTGGACTCTGTCTCTGCATTACCAACTCAGGTATTCTAACTCTGGTATTTTGGCCTTCGGCCTTCTTATCATGACTGGAGGCTCCCTCACCTTCTTCCATTTCCTCAATCCGCATCGTGAGTTGATGTGTTTAAACCCCTTAATTCTGCAAAATGTGAAAGTGACCATTTTGTTAGAATTATGCATATAATAACAAAATTGCCAAACCATGCTACATGTCTCTTTTTTTTTTTTTTCATGGAGATCATATCCCCATTCTCTGAAAATAGCAGTGTCCTGTTATCCTTGGCTGACACAAAATTTCATCCTACGTGGGTGCTTCCTTCAAATCACCTTCCCAGGTGACCATGACTAGAAACTGTGGCTAAATCCTTCCTTATCACTTTTTTGTCTCAAAGACAACCAATTCGGCCCTTGGCCCTCCTTCCCTCTGTTAAGAACCAAACATCAATATAGCATAGAAAAACCTCAAGAAAAGTACTCAACGCCTTGAAAAAGAGATAATATCAGATAATAAGCCTCTTCGAGGGGGCAACCTCCTTTTACCCCACTTAAATGTTCAAGTACAA
>SNQJ01S0029145.1:50295-63785 GCA_010110895.2 Picea sitchensis
CTTAGGAGACCTTAGAGTGGCCAACGGAGCCGTTAAACTCGTCAGGGTGGTTCATTCCAAACGGCTTGGGTTATTTAGACAACCCCGGACCGGTTCCACTCTCTCAATTGATGGACGGAAAATTTCGCTTGTCAACAAGAAGATGCTTCAAGCTCAGATCATTGTACCACTGAGATATTCAGAGTGGGTGGCCAACTTGGTGCCAGTGAGGAAAAAGAATGGAGAGATCAGACTCTGTGTAGACTTCAAAAATTTGAACAGGAGCTCATGGAAGGATAACTACCCCTTGCCGAAGATGGAACATATACTGCAGAAGGTGACAGGAGCTTCTAGGATGTCCATGATTGATGGTTTCTCTGGCTACAATCAGGTCTCTGTCCTACCTGAAGACAGGGAGAAGACAACATTCACCACTCGATGGGGCACATTCATGTATGCCAAGATGCCATTTGGACTTATGAATGTAGGGGTGACATTCCAGCGTGGCGTGGACATAGCTTTCGTTGGGGAAAAGGGTAAATTCGTGGTCATTTATCTGGATGACATCACAGTGTTTTCAAAATCTGATAAAGAGCATTGTTGCCATCTCAGGAAAGTTTTCTTGAAATGCAGAAAGTTTGGCATTTCATTAAACCCCAAAAAATTTATATTCGCCATGAAGGAGGGAAAGTTACTAGGCCACATAGTATCAGCAGAAGGAGTCAGGATTGATCCTAGCAGAGTTGAGGCGATACAAGCCTTATCAATCCCGAGGTCTAGGAAGGAGGTCCAATCTTTCCTCGGTAAAATTAATTTCCTAAGGAGTTTTGTGCCTAACTTTGCTGAGGAGGTAAAGCTTATAATAGCCATGTTAAAGAAAGAGAATGAAGTAAGATGGACCCCTCAATCGTGGCATTCCTTTGAACAAATCAAGAAGGACCTGACTGAAGCTCTTGTGCTTATCAGTCCTGACTACTCAAAGGACTTTCTTATTTTCTCCTTCACCTCACCTGACACAGTGGCCGCTATTCTATTACAGACAAATGACAATGTGCTAGAGCAGCCTATTGCCTATTTCATCTAAGCCTTGAGAGATGAAAAAGTCAGGTATGACACTATGGAGAAGCAAGCTTATGCTCTAGTGAAATCTCTCAAAGCCTTTACAACCTACATCCTGTAGTCAAAGATCATCGCCTATGTCCCCTCGGCTGCTGTTAAAGATATTCTTATTCAGCCTGACATAGATGGGAGAAGGAGTAAATGGATAGCCAAAATCCTGGAGTTCGACCTGGAAATAAGGCCCACCAAATTGGTCAAAGGGAAAGGTTTAGACAAACTGTTGGCTGAAGCAAATTGCCAAGCTTTTGGGATAAGTTTCATCAATGAATGCTCAGGTACTCAGTAGGATCAACTGCCTGACATAGACCATAAAAGGGAGCCTCCATTGGCTCGATGTCCTTGGTATAAGGATGTCATATACTTTTTGCAGGAGCTGCGGCCTCCAGACGGCCTGCAAAGAAGCAAATCAAGAGCTCTGAAGCTCAAGGTAGTCAGATACTGCCTGATTGATCAAATATTATATTGGAAAGACCCCTTGGGGGTGATTTTAAAATGCATGAGTCCACCAGAGGCCGAGATGATCATGGTTGAATTTCATAGCAGCCTGTGTAGAGGGCACCATTTCTGGAAAGCCACAGCCCACAAAATCCTCAGGGCTGGGTACTACTAGCCTACCGTGTTCACTGATGTCTGCAAGAGGGTCAGAGCCTGCATCAAATGTAAAAAATTTGCAGGAAAGTAACAACTCAGCTCTCTGCCGTTAAAATCGGTGGTGGTTTCAGGGCCTTTCCAGCAGTGGGGCCTAGATTTCATTGGAGAAATTCACCCTCCCTCCAGTGGGCAGCACAGGTGGATCCTTACTGCTACAGATTTCTTTACCAAGTGGATTAAAGTTATTCCCACCTGGAGTGATTCCCACAAGGTAATCATCAGATTCTTGGAGGACCTCATCACAAGGTTCGGATGTCCAAATAAGATTGTCACTGATAATGCAGCTGTTTTCAGGTCTGAGCCATTAGCCAGGTTCTATGAGCAGTTTGGGATTAAGCTGATTCACTCCACCCCATATTATCCACAGGGAAATGGTTTAGCAGAGTCCTCCAACAAAAGTTTAATAAGAATCATCAAAAGGTTGTTGGAAGACAACCAAAGGGATTGGAACTCGAAGCTTAAATTCGCTCTATGGGCTGATCGGGTGACTACAAAGAGAGCTACAGGCCTCTCCCCTTTCCAATTAGTCTACGGAGCCAAAGCTGTCTTCCCTTCTCAGCTAGCCATCCCTGTAGCGAAATTCCTCTAGGACCATCAGGAGGAGCCGGATGACATTATCAGAAGGATTCATCAGCTAGTAGAGGTCCAACAGGCTAGGGAGCAGACAATGGGCAGGATTCAGGACCATCAGCAGAAGATCAAGAAAATCTTCGATAAGAAGGCCAAGAAGGGGCGGTTCTAGGTAGGAGACCTGGTACTGAAATGGGATGCTCCTAAACAATATAAGGGAAAACACAACAAGTTTGAAGCCTTGTGGATCGGACCTTTCAGAATCTCCGAGGTTTTCTCAAACAACACATACAGGTTGCAAGATTTGGAAGGTGAAGAAGTTTTCAGCGGCCCAGTAAATGGGCATTTCCTGAAATAATGTTTTGTTTGAGTCTCAAATGACTCTTTGTTTGTAAATACTATCCTTTATTTCTTAGCTCATTTTCATTTTTATTTTTGCGGATTAATAAAGACTCCATAGCCCAATGGAAAGGCGACTGGAACTGCAGAAGGAGTTCTTAGAGCATCGCAAGGATGACTCTATCCCCCATGGAGCCTAATGTTAGTAACAATTGTGGTATCAGGATTTCAAAGGGTAAGAGAACCGAGACCTTTCGAGTCTCGAAAGACCGATGGGATCCTAGCCATTGACCTTGGTAGGACATGCGTCAGACATCAGAAGGAGAGTCGGGATTTCAGTTCATCGGAGAATCGGAGTTTCTGGAGGCAAGGAACTCTTACATGAGTGAATTGCGATGTGCAATTTCCCAACTGAATCAAATCCATCCATCAGCTGAGGCACGTGGCGAGATATTCTGCAGAGTAGGGCATCGGGGAGCTGAAAGTCCCATGCACATGACAGCAGAAATCGCAATATCCCGATACCCGCTTTCCCAACGGAGCTATGGATCGTAGTGGAGGACATGTGTCAGAAGGAAAATCCTTGTAGGGAGACAACGCCAAGTGGCATCGGCATATCACAAGATCAGAGGTTCATGGGTTAGAGCTGCAAAGATTTTCATGCAGAATTGTGAGATCGCGAGAAGCGATATCTTGGCAATCGCCGGATTAGCGTGTGGGACCGCAAGAGCAAGTGGATTACAGGTGGCATGATGTCTCTAGTCTGGAGGATGAATGCTCGTGTCTTCGTGAACACCGAAACTCTGATGGAGGGTTTAAGCTATGGTCACATGGAGACTGGTCACATGGATCTTGTTCAAGCCAATAGGGGCTAGCTCCTAGGAGGAAGAGCTCATCGCACATCAGGATATCGGAGATCCCGAAAGCAAGGAGTTCGTGCATCTTGAACTCGTGAACCTTGAAACCCCAAAACCTCACCACATACCTTCATCGACTATCCCTGGCCACCACATCCCATCCCCGTAGCATGCCAAATCACCCCTGCCTGATCACTGTCCATTCACCACTCCGTGTCAAGTCCTCCAGTCACCATGACAGCCTCCACGTTCACTCACTAGTCCTACCATGATTTCTCCAAACAAAATCCAAATGGAAGAATATAAAGGTTTCCATGTCCTGTAGGTATAGAGTCGGTCGGGGCCTTCCCCAATCCCAATGAATCAGTTATTGCAACAATTGATGGTGGTTGAACATCGTTTCCACCATAAATAGAAAGTCCAGAAATGACTGTAAGCTGGTCAATTCATTCACAAGTCCTTTGGAATGTGATTGTGTCTAACTGAAGTCCACGAATGTCCAGAGACTGTAGGTGCAGTGAACACGCAGGCGTAATTCCATCAATGCAATGTCTCGAATTGGATTCTATGGGTTTTTCTCTAAGTATTTATAGGAGATTTCTCACATTTTGTATCTATTGATGGTTGAGCAGAGCTCCCGGTTGTAAAGTTTTAATGAAGCACTGTTATTCTGGTCATGTATGATCTTTGGAGAATTCTTTCCTTATGAATGCCAGTTTCTTTCATGTCTTTGTTTACATTGTGTTAGAGCAGCTCGGAATTGGAGGATCCAATCGAGTTGTAGCTATTATAGGATGATGTTGTAATGGATCACTTTAATAGTTACGAAGCCTCTAATCAGTTTTTGTGATTACTTTAACGCTGAATGACTTGGAATTGGAGGATCCAGTCAAGTCCCCTTTTAGTTTCTTGAAGCCTTGAACCAGGAGGATCCTGCTTTCAGAGTTGTTCCCCTACAAACGACTACAAGCTTGATGCTCAGAGCTGTTTGTTCACTTTCTCCTAAGTCTTCCACCTGTTCATCTTGAAATCAACCCACTAGCTGAAGTTGGGATTCCATACCTCCTTCGTTCTTTACATACTAGACTCAGTCCCTGAGTTAGAGTGATACCTCTTAGAGCCATTATCTCCATTTGATCACCCTTTATAAACAAACCATGACATTAAACTAATGGGTGTCGGGCTCTGCACCTGCAAGCAATCCAGGAGTGACTTCCGACGCTAACACCAGGTGATGCCAACAAGCCACATCACTTCGAGAATTCCAGGGTCCACATCACCTTTAGGTGATGTCATCAAGCCCCATCACTTCAGCTCTTTGGGATTCAGAACTTCGGGAGTTTTCATACCAGCACACTTCCAATTCTCCTGAACTGGCCAATCTATCGCCATGTATCCTCCTAGATTGGATGACTAAGACTCACTTTGGGTCTTCAACCAGAGTCCACAGATCTGCACCATGTGTCCTCCTTAATCTGACGGCCATGTTTTACTTTGGGTCTTCGGACTTCAGAAATCTCAAATTCCAAAACTTATCTAGCCCCACTGGCTTTTATTCAAAGCCTTGGATCTGGTGATGCATGGCTCTCGGTAGATCAATGGTTGAGATCCCTTCAGTTCTTCGGGTTTCGTAAATCTCAAACTTCAAACCTCCTCTAAGTACACGGGATTATGTTGTGTGTACTCTTGAATCTGACGATTGAGGCTTACTTCGGGCCTTTACCCAAAATCAACAGATTTATGCCACTTCTCTTCTGGATCAAATGGTCATGATTCACCTTGGATGATCTGGCGCTTGAGATTTACTCTGAACAATATGGCGACTGAGATACACTTCGGATGATCATATGATCAAGATTTACTTCGGCCCTCTGGCTCTCTGGGATTCAGGAGTTTCAAATCACAATTGAAAACCTCTCGAACAGATTTTTCTGGAGTTACTAATCCGCTGACACGTACCTCTTGGTGATCAATGGTCAGGATCTACTTTCGCTATTTCACCTCCTCCTCATCCACAAACTTTCAAAGTTGTGGATCTCGCGCCACCTATCTCTTCGATCCAACGATCCTAGATTTCTCCTGATCCTACAATGGAAATCGCTCCTGAATTCGAAGGGGACAGTCATGATCCTTCGAACCCCTTACACCGAGTCTCTAGTGATATAATTCCTATGTAGATTTTGCAACACCATTCTTCCTAAGATTTTCAACTCCCCGGTCAAAGTTTGATCTATAACCACGAGACTCTGACCAATAGACCCAGCACAAACCGGCCCCGTGTTTCAACCAGAGGCTCTAATACCAAACTATAACATCCCCATCCAGCCACAGGCTGGGGTATGCTACCTGCAAGCCCACCCTTGGACTTATTTCTCTTACCAATACCTTTTAAAATATAAGGATGCATAAAAGAAAATATCTAACGACATGCACAACAATATACAGCAAGCATGCATAGTCTAAAAGATTCAATTAAATGGTAATTAAATATAAAGTTGAAATACATTCATATACATGTAAATGATACCATAATAGAGAGCACTTATATTTATGAAATATGACACCAACTGGATGTATACCAAGGATGTTCCACCCAACCGTAGACGCTATTGTTCCAAATCTCAACAGTGGTGTCACCCCCGAGCCAGGGCTATGAATCCACAAGGACAGTTCCAGAGTGTTACTTGGCTTCCCAAACCAGTCAACACTCAATCTCTCACAGGCTTTCCCAGCTCCCATAGCAATCCAAGTACCCAACTCTTTTCTACCTAGCTTACACCACCCAAGAGAACAGACCTCCACCCTTATCTACCACATAGTCGCTCAAGCAGTCCTTCTCTTTATTCTAGGGCCTCCAAAGCAACTGGTCTAGAATCTCAATGTTGGAGCTCTCAGGACTCTCAGTTGTGAATCATAGCCCCTCAATCCCCCTCTCTCATGGAATCATAACCCCCTATAACTCTAGTCCTTGTTCATCTAGCATCTAGCGATGTGTTTATTATTAATAATGATCAAAACATTACATTTCTTGGGCATACTAGCCCTTTAATAATTGTTTGGGCACTCAGGCCTCTCAGCATTGTAACAATACATTATTTAAAATGAGGTTTCAAAACCTAGGGTGTTACGAGAACCATCATAGGTGATAGAATAATTGCTTGTGCCTCTAAGATATCGAAGCACCCATTTCATTAGTTCCCAATGCTCTTTTCCTGGATTTTCCATGTATCGACTCACAACACCAACTGCATGTGAAATATATGGTCTAGTACTCACCATTACATACATCAAACTTCCCACTGCATTAGCATATGATACACAAGACATATAATCCTTTTCTTCATCATTACTGGGACATAAACCTGAAGAAATCTTGAAATGGGAAGCCAAAGGGATCTATACGAGTTTCACATTATTCAGACCGAATCTCATAAGTATTTTCTCCACATACTTCTGTCATGATAACCACAACTTACCATTTTTCCTGTTTCTGTGTATCTCCATGCCTAAGATTTGTTTTGTTTCTCCTAGATCCTTCATATCAAACGCCCTAGCTAGCTGAGCCTTTAACCTGTTGATTTTGACCATGCTTTTTCTTGCCACAAGCATATCATCAACACATAACACCAAAATAATGAACATGCTATATTCCAACTTTTTAAAGTAAACATAATGATCATATTCACTTCTTGTAAAATTTAGGCTCACCATGAAGGAATCAAACTTCTTGTACCATTTCTTGGGAGACTGTCTAAGGCCATACAATGACTTCTTGAGTTTTCAAACAAACCCTTATGGTTGTTCCATATATATATCCTCTTCTAAATATCCATGTAGAAACGATGTTTTAACATATAGCTACTCTAACTCAAGATCAAGTAAAGCAACTAGTGCTAACAGAACACGAATTGAAACAAGCTTCACAACTGGTGAAAATATCTCATGAAAATCAATACCTTCCTTTTGAGAATACTCTTTTGCTACTAGTCTTGCTTTATACCTTTCAACTTTATCATCAACACCCTTTTTCAGTTTGTAGACCCACTTGCAGCTGACAACCTTCCTATCCTTTGGAAGTTCTACCAGGTCCCATGTTTTATTCCTCACTAAGGCATCCATTTCTTCTTTCATATCTTTCTTCCATTGAGCACTTTTAGATAACATAATTGCTTCCTGAAAACAACTAGGTTCTCCATCAATAGAAACCAAAGCCATAGATGAAACATAATCGTCATACCTTGTAGGAGGATTCCTAACCCATGAAGATCTCATATGAGATGGTTGAGGCACATCCTCAGTTTCCTAGATATTTTCTTCATCTTCATCTTCATCTTCTTCTTAGGGAACTTCTTCATGCTCCTCCCTTTCCGAATATGGTTGAGTTTCCAACTAAATTTATTGAACTTGCGGTACATGTTCTTGTCTCACTTCAACTGTTACAAGGGAAAAACTCTCTATGGCCAAGGGTAAACCACAATAGACAAGTATGATTGTAGAAATCAACTCAATTCTAACATGTGCTATATAAACTAATGTGCGATATGAGGAAGAATCCTACCTCGATCCAATCATTTGATGTCGTTCCACCATTGAGCTCTTGGACCCAAAACTTTGCACCTTCAAGAAGTTATCGACAGACAAACGATGCAAGTATATAGTGATAATATATAAAATGAGTTAGCACATCAGATGACACAATCCATTAATAAACATTACAAACATGCCCATGGATAATAATAGTATATTTGCAAGATATCGACAAGATGTGAAAGGAGTATTTCTATTAATAATTGATCGATATAAGTATCAACGTTACAGACTTCCATGTCGGCATGGTTCGAAACCAAGAAACCAAGTTCCTTCCAGCTGGGTCTCCACCACTTCAATCCTCCACCAAAGGCAAGCTCATAGGAAAGAGGCAATGAGGTCCTCTCAAAAATAAGGGAAGAGCTTGGGGGTTGAACACTATGTTCAGACTTGAGGGACAAAGGGATGCAGCCTCAATATGAAGTAATTTCTCTAGAGTAACTTTTCTCTCAAAGTTGAATGCTTTCTCCTCTTTTTCCACATCTCGAAATTGTGCTTTTATAGCCTCCAGAATGCAACTGAAGGGTCGAGTCGGAATGTTCCCAGTATATGGAAGGCCAAAGATCAGAGATCTTCTATCGTGACATGGAAATCCGATCTCATTTTGTATTTTCTGTCACAAATCCCTATATACGCGAGTTGTAGTGGAGCAACAAGCATATACGCATCTTGCAAGGTAGTTAGGGAGCATATATGTGGAAAAATATATATGTTTAGCTTTGGATTCATCAAAAAAGCGATGATAAGTCTGCATAGGGAAATGGATAAAAGGTCCTCTGTGCAAGATAGTCATGGTGAGGCAAATCTTGCTATAACAGATGCCCCCTAATGTGTGAGATCAGAGGAGTATCTGCGATGGCCTAAATGCATTATAAATAACCCAAAAGTGGAGTGGTAGAGAACCATTTGGATGAACTCAATTGCTCATTACATTATGTACTGACTTTTCATACATGGCTGCCAAGAATACAATGTAGATCCATGTGAAAAATATACCAACAAGTGTTCATGGCCATGAATAAGGAAATATAAATGTGGTTACATGCCAAGAGTTGTCATAGTCATGAACAAGGCCCAGTGAAACCAGTCTCAAAAATCAATTTGAAGATATCTGTATACCATGGAGTACAATCTGATCTCCTATGATCACTTAAGTCAAATAGGTATTGGTCCAATGAAATGGAAGCAACAGCTCAGGAAAGCTACAGCCACAAAGTGATGTCTTCAAGTCTTCAATACAATCTGTCAATGGTGCAAGTCTACATCATGTGAATAAATGATTTGAGGTCGAACACGATGAGACATCATTTGATTACCGGTCATTGAGGTATACCGTTAACAAACGCAAGATAGCCTACCAATTATGAAAGTAGATATTAAGGAACCGAGTACATCTCTACAAATGTGAATAAAGGAGTTGGTGTCAAACACTTGAGAGATCCATTGATCAGGAGACATTGATGTATTCCCATCTGTCAATGGCGAGAGAGCATGCCACTAATGAATGCAAGCCTCAAGGTACTCATATAACTCTAGGTCTCGTATCCAGAATACATGAGTTTAAGTCGATGGAAAGAGACTCGTTGAAAGGAGAGCATTAAGGCATCTCTCATCAGTCTGCACAAGGAACAAAGTAGGAGCTTCATGATTTGGTGGAGATGGGATGAAGAACATGTTCACGAACCAAGGACCTTGTGTGTCTTTCGCGTGTGCCAAATGAAAGTGGTACATGACAAATACCCTCTGAATAGCAGCCAATGATGAAAACTATTGACAAAGGTGAGGAAACCAACAATAAGGCTAATGGTATCCAAGACACTACACGAATCCCAATGTGTGAATATATGTCTTGTTGTTGAACACAAGGGAAACTACGCAGTCAATGACCCATGATGAAATGTCAACTTTTGGGTTCAAGGTGACCTACCAATGATGAAAGTAGGGCTAGGGTGCATCATAAGACCAAAGTATCATGTGATCCTGAGACAAACTGAGGGTATGGATGACATGCAAAGTCAAGTTTTCTGAGGAGTGGCCGACACAGATTGATAGACTTCCTTTGAACAAGAGCATGAGACATATGGTGGAATCTAGCAACATAGACTTAATGATGTGACAATTAGATGCAGGAGGCATCCATAACGTTCTCCATGGTGACTAGAAGATTAACCAGTCGGTAGAGAAAATTCTCTAAGGCCATGTTAAACCAAAAATTATGATGATGCAAGGACTCAATAACTTTGTGCTCTATTCAAAGGCGACACGACTACTGCAAATTACAATATAGTACTCCCTTCCCACCCATCTTTTTTTTTTTTCATAACAAATGAATGTTATGATACAGTGGAGGGAACGAATGTCACAAGTAAGAAAAACTAGTTCCAACAGTGGAACGTATCTATGCTCAATGCAAGGAAATGCATGCGGGAGATGGACACTCAGGGTGATGTTCCCTCCAGGGTATACAGTGTCAAATTGTGAAGGATAAAAACAAGGAGATGCTTGGTTGAAGGTGCAAAATTGCTTAGGCAACGTTTTATAACACAAAGCGAGAACCAGCTAAAGGCTCAATACTGCAAGCGAGGGCATGAGATGCAATCACAACTTAACGCCAAAAAATGTCCTTTTTAATATCTTTTAGTCTACTTGGTGTGAAAAAGGGGTAAACTTGTGCCAAATAGACGTCTTTTCAAATCCAATTTACGAGTGTGAAAAAAAGAAGTTCACTCAGCAATCTTTTCAATTTTTGATAGCGAGTTAGAAAAGAGCTTAACTAGGACTCATGATCTTTCAAATCCAAATTTAACGAGTGTGAAAGGGAAAAATCACTCAGGGATCTTTTCAATTTTTAATAACGAGTCGGAAAAGAGCTTAACTAAGACTCGTTTTTGTTCTAATCAACATGTAGAGGGGGAGGACAAGGCTCTTGTCTCGACCTTCTGTTGAAAGTCAGTATCTTGCTGATAGCTCACAGAAGCTTGGGAAAACCCAAAGTTCTCCAAGTATATGAAGAGAAAGTGATAACAGAGTACATAGTCTTTGTTATGGTTTGAATGATGTCTGTTAATGGAAAATACATAGGTGGGGGGATGGGATATCCCATCAGGTTGTTCCAATCGAAGGGGGCGTCGTCAAGACTTGGAGGGAGAGTATTTGAAGGAAGAATGAATCTCTATTGTTCAGAAGGGGGAAGACTTGGAATGTTGATGACATGATTGGAAGGTGCATCACTCTCTTGAGGGAGAGTTGGTTTGACCATAGATTGCACTGGTGTAGTCACTTCTTCAATTATAGGTTGAAGAGGATGCATAGTAACGGGGGCAAGAGACACTTACCCTCAACGAAGGGGGTAAGGTCAGAGGGAGACCTCAGCAGCGGGGCCCCCAGGATCGCTAAAGGAGGAGTAGCAAGAGGAGAAACCATGGGTGTCTCAGAATTTGAAGGGATTTTGGGGGAGCCCCACGCCTGTGTTATCCCGACAGTCACTAGGCATAAATGAGTAAGATGACTTCCTTCACAAGTCCTACAAAGGAATATAGTCTTACGTCTGAGACGTTTAGGCTTCTTGACGGGACTGGCCGAGGAAAAAGAGTCGTCTCCTATATGATGAATAGGAGTTGTAGACGTGACACTTCTATGGTCTAGGGTGAAGAGGATGGTGCCTCCAACATAATTGGCAGAGGTTGGAAGCGATTTGTTGACACAATTCATAGAAAATGTCAACCCATCTCCGACATGACTAGCAGAGGTTGGTGATGGTGCACTGGTGTGGCTAATAGTGGTTGGGATATTGATAGATTGTGACATTTGATTCCAAGGTCCCGAAAAAGATTGGTTCTGAAACATTGCAACCCAGAAAGAATCTGGGTGTACTACCAGTCTTTTCTCAGAGACATGGTGGTTTATGCCAAAGTAGTCCAAAGAGGTCTGGACGGGCATCATCACTGAGGTATGCAAAGAGACCGAGGTAGGATAAGAATTAGTCGGGTGAGGATATATGTTGCCCACTTGTGAAGGGGTCCCATAAGGAGGGTAGATCGATCCATAAAATTGATTCTCCCCATACGGAAGACTTGAGGGTACTTGAGGACCTCTCATAGAAAAAAAAATTAAAGGGACCGACATGGAATATGAAAGATACATGGGTGGGGTGTTATAAGTGGAAAAAACACTCATCTGAGCATTGTCTTCCGAAAAGGCATGACTAGGATTGGATCCATAAGGGGGAAGGTTCCAACCTCCCATGGGAACACGACTCATGTCAAACAAAGAAGTGGGCATGGGAGCGATGGTGCCCCCGAGTCTAATGCTAGGATTCATATATGTTGACCAGGGAGAGGGTTGCACGTGGGAAGGCATACCAACATAAAAATTACTAGAGACCTAAGGTGCGGACTGAGCGTTGTAATCGTGTATACCATTATAAAAAATAGAAGGGTCTGCCCCCATGAGATGAGAAGGCATCATGGAGTGGGTAGCGATGAATGGAGGAGTAAAAGGGACACCACTATCCATGATAATAAAACCAACAATAGACTCCTAGGGCCAACTAGTAGTCAAAGAGCATACCAAAACGTCAAACGGTCAATATGCATGCAAACGGACTAAAGTGGCTGAGTGGCCTCCCTCGCTAAAGAAGGTATGTCTCATCCAAGAGGGACCTGAGACTCCCCGCTAAAGTTTGGAGGTAACAGAATCAGTTATAGGGGCCCCCATGGGTTTAACAACCAGTCAGTTAGATCCCCCTGGAGAGGTAATCCTCCATAAAGGTTGTGTGTTGTCCGACTCCTATCTGACTCAGGGTGTAAGAAGAATAACCCCTGCAAGTAACCTATAAGATACCTAAGTCAAGCAACTAATAAACCACTATATAATCTATGCACATGTGAGCAGTCGTAAGTCCGAATCACCATATGGGAAAGGTAGCAAAGCCCGAAACCTTGAAAGTACTGCCTCTCACAAAGGTATGGGCACTAGCAATATCCCCAAATATGAATAAATCCACATAAATATCTCTGACGCTAGGTGAGTATCCAAGGTTTATCCCTTCAACTAACTTCACACGACCTCGTGATTAAATCTAGTGTGAGCAGAGCCTCCTGAAATTACCAATTATACAATGAAAATCCCAACTCCTTGTCTCAGACACATATGTTGATTTAATTTCCTTGGAGAAGTTTACTCACAAAATCCTATTCCAAGGCACTAAATCCTAGGCTAGTTTGTGCACCCTGAAAATAAAATTGTTACTAATAAATTTTAGTTTAAAGCGTAAATTTTATTGGTCGTTGTTATCGGACTAATTGGTAGGTGTGGACACTAACAGATCTCCCTAGATCCACCTGGATCTAGAACAAAACAGGACATGACATGACTCTTTCCCTAAGT
>SNQJ01S0029145.1:65393-88227 GCA_010110895.2 Picea sitchensis
ACAGGAGGGCCTTGATGTATCCCCCATCAATGACACAAAATGAGTAACAGATTTTGAAGGTGAAACAGAGTATGATGTAAGTTGGACTGGACATAGGGAAGGCTAACATGGAGAGAATGGACAACTGCAGATGGTTGACTCAATAGAGGTTTCAGATGAACTTCTCTTGAACATATGAATGACACAACCAATGATTTGGCAGCATTGACTCAGAGACGATATAGGGTATGACCTTGTAGAAAATCGAATGAGAGACAAATGGATTTCCCAAACCGGTTTCAAATAATGAATAGGGGGTGTCATGTTCAAGAGCGACACTTACTGCCAATTAATACAAAGATAATAACATATCCCTTTTCCAAATTTCCCCCCACCATTTCTGGCGAGTACCTCTTTATTTTTACGCAAGCTTGAGGAGGATAACATATGCTTGTTGATATAAGCTTATCCTTTGGATAAGTCCTTCGGAGTATGTTTAATGAACCCTAGGAAGGAGTGGTTCGGTCCCATGATGGGTCTGTCGATGTTTGTTTAACGAGTCCAAAGATAGAAAACTTGAACGTTTTTCATGATTATAGAGTCTGGAAAAACACTTAAAAAAGAAATCTCTCAGTTCCTTTTTTGTAAAATAGTCTGATGAGACTGAAAAAGCGATAAATTATCGCCCACCAGACACTTTCTTCAAATACTTTATTGAGCATGAAAATAGTAAGGTCGCTCGGCTATCTTTTCATGTTTAGAGAGTTTGAAAAGAGATTAAAGAGGACTCCAGGGGGGTTCCTTTTTCGTATAACCTTGTTGAACCCGAAAAAGTGATAAAAGTATGCTCAATCGCGTTCTCATGTATTTTTGAGCATGAGAACGGACAAAGATCCAGCTCGAGGTTTTATACAAAAACCATAAAAAACAAACAAAACATGTGATGAAGAAGAAAAAATATGTCTACATCTCTGTACATGAACATCGAAGTCGTTACACCTGCAAAAGTTACACTCAAAAGGGTATTAGGGATTAGGTTTTAATAAATAAATAATTATAAAAATTCAATGACATGGTAAAATTTAATATAAAGAAGTAAAAAATCTTTTTACCATATCATTTTCACTTTACCACTATTAGAGCCCAAAAACCCCTCTTTTACCCTCGAAATTTGGTGTCAGATTGCGGGATTTACGAGCATCCATTCAAAGAACCGTCAGCGGCAGTGAGGTAGGCACTTTGTCCTCTACTCTTTCATGGTTTAATTTTTCATTTTCATTGGCAAAAACTATCATTTTGATTTTGTTTTGGGGTTTATTATGGCGCTCATCCATTCTCGTAGGTGAGCTACATGGGACCTACGAGAATGGGTCATTCTCATAGGTGAGCCCACAGTAGCCTGCAAGAACCTCACACTATGCCTAAAGGGCACCTGCGAAAACCGCAAAGCATAGATTTTTTTTGAAGTTTTGCTCAATGAAAGAGAACCAATTTATGAATAGAGTTATTAATCTTCTTCTTGTGTTTCCTATGCAGGTAGTTGGCCATCACAATGGTTCTGGAATGGTATGAAAGAGAGTACGAAGAAGATAATTCCATTGCCAGAAATCATCCCCCCACCATTGCCGCTTTGAGAAACTGTGGTCTTCTAAAGTACTTTTGTATCCTGGGCATGAGGGCCCAATCAAGTTATTAGAGTACCTTGTGCATATGTGGGAACCTGATCAGCAAGTATTCCATGTAGTGGTTCACACATTGTCCTTAGATATTGAGGACATTTACTTCTTGATGGGACTGTCATGGCATGGGTACCATGTGATCCTGATTGGTAGTAGAGGTGGTGGGCTGCCCATGAGTGAGTACTGTCACTTACACTATGTTCCCGAGGTAGAGAGGAAGAAAGGGAAAGTAGCTATTTGGGGAGTATGGGATTTGATCCTCCGTACTATCTTGTTCACCATTGCTTAGATGGTTTGGAGCTCTACTCCTCACATGGCACTCCAGAGTTACTTTCAGTATGCCATAGAGTGTACTGAGCCTCAGGTTTTTAACTAGGCAGATGTTGTGCTTCGTAGCATGAAAAAGCAGTTGACCAAATGCAGGCAAGGCGACTTGAAGCAATTTGGGTATGAATCTTTGTTGGTGTCCTTCTTTCTCGAGAGGGTTCTGTTACTGAGACTGTAGGTTGAGTGGAATTTTTTGGCTCCCATAGATCCAAGAATGCTGAGATGGTGTCAGCTCATGGCCTGGCACATAGCGGGACCAATTGTCAAGTATGATGATACCTTCTTCGACTGGTTGCGACCACATATGCTGATGGTTGATGATTATGATTATGTTGGGTTGGATTTCCAAGGAGATCTAGACTTGGTCTTGCCCGAGGGTGCTCAGTGGGGGGAACTTGGTAAGAAGTACACATTTTTTTCCATTTAAATGTTTTTGTGAATTTTATCATATGCAAATGTTTTTATATGTTCGTCCAAAGACTAAATACAAAATTATTTTTTGATGACACAGATGTGGGACCTTACCGACCTCCTGGTACTTCTCCTATTCAGTGGCGAGGAGAGGTAGCGCCAGTGCCATAATGGGACACTGAGGATTATCAAGCAGTGGAACAAAACCTAGAGGGTTTTGATAGCAGATATTCCAGATATGCCTCTTGGAGAGGTTCCACGACATTATCAATGTCATATAGTAGGAGTGTCAGAGTCCATTGGTTGACTTCTTTGTAGGGTTGCTCGAGCAGTCATGTGTTACCATGAACATCATCCATGACGTCACTTTGTAGAAGCTATGAGCTTTATATTTTGACATTTTGGTCTTCGAACAAAATTTTTTTGTAAAAAACTCTTTTGATCGTTATATATATAGACGGCTTCTACTGGTTTATCTTTTGTTGTATGAAAATTGATTTGATTGATTTATAAATGATCCAAATGTCTGTTTAATACATAGTTAACCAATGCATCAGTTAATGGATTTAGACATATAGGAATATGTTGATATTCAATATAATCAAAATAACGTTCCAAGAGGCGAATTCGCAAATACACCCATAACAAAGTAGGACTTCGAATAGTATAGACATTACTTAACTGTAGTACTACAAGCTGGGAATTGAGTCGCACAACCAAATGATGAATTCCGAGCGAGATAGAATCAATCAACAATTCAATAATGGTGCTATACTCTGCAATATTGTTGGTCGCATGACCGAGACACACAGCTCGTAATGAGACAAGTTCATTTGTAGGGGCGTGAGTTTCCCATGCAGCGGAAGCAAGGTTCTGAGTACTACGGCTAGCGCCATCAGTGAAGCCAGTATAGGGTAGCGAAGACTCCGACATCTGGAAATCAAACACAATGTCACGTAAGGGCAGAGACCAGATAATGACAAAAGCAAATTATAGTAACACACAAGAAGTATGATACAATAAAAATACAAGTACTCGTGCACATGTGATTTTATGCATAGTACTTCTTCAAGTACAACCCATTCCTGGGTTCACTCAAAGGGATACCATTATAATCTTACAAACTCATAGACTCCTTTTTCCAAAACTCGTCGAACGATATAAGGACCTTGCCACATGGCTTCAAATTTTTCGGCTCCTAGCATATCTCAATCTTGTTCATAGAGAAGAACGAGATCTCCTTCGGAGAAAATGCAAGGCTTAACATGTTTGTCGTATTGGGCCTTGACATGTTTTTTCTGAGCTTTTATGACTAGGGTAGCATCGTGTCGAGTTTCATCTAATCGCATAAGATACAATAGACGTTATTCCTCAGCAGAAGTGTTTGGTAGGAGTTCAACAACTAGTTTTAAAGAGGGTATCTCGCATTCAATCGGGAGAATGGATTCCAAACCATAGACTAACCAGAAAGGTGTAAACCCAGTAGCGGACTTGACGGATGTTCGGTAAGCCCACAATGCTGAAAACAACATTGTGTGCCAACTTGTTTTGTGAATCCCTATCATTCGTCGGAGCATAGTTATGAGAACTTTGTTAATTTCTTCGACTTGGCCATTGGCTTGTGGGTAATAGGGCATTGAGTTTTCATGGTGAAGACCCAACTTTTCAGTAAGTTTGGACATCATGAAGTTTCTAAAGTGGCTACAGTGATCAATAATGATAGCTTGGGGAACACCAAAATGAGCTATGATGTGATTAAAAATGAATAATGTTGCGGTCTTTCCAGTGTTGTCAAATGTCGGCATCGCCTCAGCCCATTTCATAAAGTAATCTACGGCTACAATGATGTATCTATGCCCCCTCGGCCGAGTGGGGGTGACATGTCATGAAATTGATGCCCCATTTCACAAAGGGACCAACGGAGACCATAGGGTGAAGAGGAGCGCGATGCAACTGTATCTTGTTATTATAGGTCTGGCAAGCATGGCATTTTTGAGCGGTGATTATGCAGTCCTTAAATAAAGAAGGCCAAAAATACCCTGCTCGTAAGATCTTCTGGGCAGTAGCATACCCAGACATATGACCACCATAGGCTCCAGAATGGAATTCATTCAGAGCTCTCTCGGCCTCGTCAAATGTGAGGCAATGTCGAAAAATAGAGTCAATCCCCCGATGATAAAGAGTATCGTCGAGGATAATATATTGATGAGCTTGGTATCGTATTCGACGTCAGTTAGTACTAGACAAAGTTGGAGGGAAAGTCTGGGTTTGGAGATATATAATGATATCACCATACAAAAGATCATCAGTGCTGATGAGGAAAAGGGATTCATCAGGTAATGAATCAGCTGCTACATTTTCCGTTTCAGAATAGGGAAAGTCGCATATCAACTTAGAAAACACTAAGGACTTCTTAGACTTGGCGCATTCGAATTCCAAGTGAAACTCCTGGAGTATCACAATCCATTTGGAGTATTTTCCCCCTAGCAATTGACGTGTGAGAATGTGTTGCATAGGGTGGCAGTTAGAAATCATTGTAGTCTTGCATGAGAGGATATAGTTCTGAAAGCGTTGGACGGCTTGGATGGCAGCCAAGGCCAGTTTTTTGACATGTAAATACTTGATTTTGGTAGGCGTTAGACTTCAACTCAAGTAGTAGATAACATGTTCATCGTTAGAATCATCCTCTTGGACGAGAACCATACCAATGGTGTAATCTGAGGCAACAAGGTAGAGGAAATAATCGCGACTGTAATCGGGGGGAAAGAGAAGAGGAGCACACGTTAGGGACAATTTCAAAGCATCGAAAGCATTGTTGGTGATGGTATCCAATACAAATTCAGACCTCTTTTTTAGTAACCGCGTAAATCCACGTGTTAGCTCGGCGTAATTTTGGATAAAACGGCGAAGAAAGTTTGCTTTCCCTTGCAAACTTTGTAACTGGCGAAGTGTAGAAGGAGGAGGAAGATTAAGGATTGCCTCAACCTTTAAAGGATCCACCCGAATCCTTTGACACAAAACGATAAAACCTAGAAGGCGGTTGGATTCCACACAGAAAACACACTTATGAGGATTCAAACGTATACGGTAGAATCGACAGTGGATGAAAATTGCTCGGAGGTGGATTGGGTGATTGACTCGGTGCATTGAGGGAGCGGGTAAATCATCCAGATATGGTTGCATGATGTGCTTGATATCATGGAAATCATAAGACATAGCGCATTGAAAAGTTGCACCAGCATTCTTGAGACCGAAAGGGAGTTTCTGATAGGTAAAAGTACCCCAAGGACAAATAAAAGCAGTCTTATGTTGATCCTCGAGAATAATGTTGATTTGATTATACCTGAATAAACCATCCATTAGAGAGAAGATTTCACTTCCGGTGCAATCATCGACAATCTGATCGACAAAGGGGGTAAGAAATTTGTCTTTGGGACAAGCTTTGTTGATATCCCTATAATCAATGCATACATGAATTGTGCTTTGTTTCTTGTCGATCGGGACAAGATTGGAAACCCAATTAGTGAGAGCCACTGGATTAATAAAGTCGGCTTTAAGAAGTTTCTCGACTTCGAGCTTGATAGCAGCCGCTTTACATGGGTGAATTGGATGAAGGCATTGTCGGACAGGTTTAGCGTCGAGGTATCTCTTGATCTCATGTATCACAATGTCAGGGTCAATACCCGAAATTTCTTCGTAGCTCCAGGCGAAGATATCACGAAACGCTTTGAAAAGGGATGTGTAGGTGACAACTTTGTTAGAAGAACACGATGCTCCGATATGGACATTTTCAACAATCCCAGGTTTGATGGATATGTCGAGGGGAATAGTGGGTGAGATATTACTTAAGTTCCCTTTGGAAAACACATCGTGTGTGGACCTAGGAACGGTTGAGATGACAACAACGGTCAACGGGATCGATATCCGTTGGTAGTTCTCAATGGTATGTTGCTCTAGAAAGAGGATGGAACAAAGATGTCCATCGTCCCAAGGGGTGTCCTCCATGACAGACATGATCATCTCGTCAGTGGGAAAAATGACATGAAAAGGATCGGGATATAACTCAACAAGAGAGGGGGTAGAAGGGGTTGCCGATTGAATTTCCTAATAGGTGGATTCAACCAGACTTAATGGCATTTTGTCGCCGTAACGAAGATAATCTTCAGGGTCAGGTACTATCCAGGGGTTGTGAGACACAGGAAGTGCGTGAATCGAGGTGGAGATCATGTTGATTGAAGCAACAGATGAGCGTGGAACATCAGGCGGTGGAATGGGGAAAGTACCCATTAACGAAGAGTCTTTGATAAGGCCTACACCGATGTTCTCATAACCCGGTGGGGTTTTAGCGATGAACGGTACGTTGCCAGTATGGGTGTTGGAGTTAAAGAAGGATAATTGGTCGACAGTGACTACCTTCCCTTGATGTGGGAAATGTACCACGTGAAAAAGGGTCGACACAACTGTGTGCATGGAATCGATTCAGTTGTGCCCAAGTAGAATATTGTAATCAAGGGGAGTGTCGAAAACTTCCACTTCGACTTGGACCATTTTTGCCTTCTAACATGATGGGCAATGAAGGAAGGACACTGTAGGGCTTAAAAATGGAGCCATTGAAGGCTTTGAGAGTGTTTTGGGAATCATTCAAAGAGGGAGAGCCAATGGATTTCCAGCAAGTAAGAGACATGACACACGCCGAGGCACCCTCGTCGATAACGGTTTGACAAATGTTTTTGTCAGAGACAATCACTTGGATCTGGAATGCGAGTTGAGGGGGTAACCTTGGAATGTGATATTCCAAGTAAAAAATTATTAAATTCGTATCCGTTGGGTCGATTCCACCAATAGCTTTCAACAGTGTCTTCCATTGTGTGGGACAAATTTGAAGGACTTCGAGGGATGACATCACAGAAGGTGCTTGGGCCGGATCTTCAACAATGTTGTAGTTTTGGGCAGCACGAGCATGAGGATTGAAAGCCAATTTCCGAACAACACCCTTTGGGGGGCTTCGAAGAACTGTGTTGAGGCTCGGTCGTTCGAAGTGAAGAGGACCGTTGGTAGGTGGAGTTGCAGGAGAGGGTTGTACCAAGGAAGGAGGTAGGTCATCAACCTTCTCTTTAGAGGGAGAATAATCTTTGGCTTGAGTGGTGAGTGCAATGTCGTTCTTCTTTGAATCACCAATACACATCAATACATAGGATGTAGTAGAAGATGAGGGTTGGTCATGAATGAGCAACTGAGCCTGTTGTTGAGACGGGAAGGGTTGGGAAAAAACAATCGGAGAAGGTGGTTTTGGAGCCCCTTGAAGGAACTTAGTGACCTCAGTGTGTCGTGGACAATCCTTCATGTAGTGATCATCACCACAGATAAGACAAGGGTATCGAGGTTTGCACTTATCCCAATCATCAACAGGTGTAGTTATGGTGCGCTCTGCTTGAGAAGTATTTTTTTCCTCCTTATTCTTACCCCTTCCCTTTTTGGATTTGTTTTTACCGGTTGGGGTATATTGAACTACATTTACCTTAGAAGTATTGCCAGTGGGAGGGGTAGGAGATGGAGCATTTTGAACATTAGAAGAAGAAGGTTTGGGGTTGTTGCTTGAGGCGGAATGTGGTTGGGCTTGGAAAGTGCCAATCACACTGTCAGCTGCATGCTAAGCAGCTGGAGTAGTTGAAGTGGCGGAAGTGGAAGGACGAGGTAAGTCAGGTAGTAATTCATAAAGGGTATTCGTAAAGGTGTGAGTAAATGAGGTCAAGATATTGAGCACGACTTATGGCCTTCTCTTCCATGACTACTCCACCCATGGCGATGTCACAACCAATGTCATTCACAAATGATTTTGTGAACCACTCTACCAGCAACTGATCGGGGAGTTCGAGTTTAATGAGACGTTGTCTCCATGACCACTCATAAATGTGATCGGATATTTGAGTGGCCTTGTTTTGTTTGAAAGAACTCAAAATCTCGGTCCCTGTTTCATAACGGATCGGTAACTGGTAGTGTGTGAGGAAATCCATAGCTAGGGTGTTGAAGTCAAAGAAGAAACCTCATGGTAATTCTATATACCACTTCGCAGCAGAACCTGTGAGAGTTCATTGAAAAAGACGTAAACGAATAGAGTCATCCATCAACGAGTTGGATGAACACCATAGGTGAAAAGTCATAACATGATTTTTGGGGTCCTCTCCCACTTTTTTGTCGAATTTAGGAATGTTCGATGGTAGCTTGGCTGGTATAGCAGGCCATTGGGGAGAGTGACGAATTGGATCATTCAAAATCCTTGACAAATCCAGAAGATCCAAAGTGGCCAAGAAGGGTAACTGTTGATTCACCTGTGGGTACTGGTGGCTTTGGGGAAGAATCCCCATCAGCAAACCAGTAGGACCATAAGCAGTTTTCATATAATGTGAAGACCCAGGCAGATTCAGTGGTTGTTGGAGAGGATAGTAGCTCATGGGATTGTATCCTTGAACAGGGACGTGAGTTTGAGCATTCGAACCCCAAATAGGATTGAACAAACCTGGATATGGTTGGCCCATACTAGGGGGTATCACAGATGCAGTTGGAAACTGCTGCCCCCCAGTGGATTGAGGAGGATGTTGTATCAACGGATTCCAATACTGGGCCAAGGACGGAGGTATGTTTTGTTCATAAGGTGGGGTCGGTCCTCCTATCGAAGGTGTTGTTCCAATTGGGGGTAGTGTTCCAATTGGGGGTTGTGTTCCAATTGATATTTGCGTTCCAATAGGAATTTGCCCGCTAAGAGGGGGTTGAGTCATGCCACCTTGGTGAAATTTTCCACCGACGGGAATGTGGTAATTTGGTGTGAATGACAGAATAGTGCCACTAGGATTAAGACTACCAGTAGAAGACGAGGAAGGTCCTCCAAAAGGAAATTGAGGGAGTGTCATAATAAAACCGGGAAGAGAGTGCCCAAAAGAAGAGGGACCACATGGAGAGCCGGATGGGGTTTGCGTAGGAGTGGGAATGGAAGCATTCAATGCATGGTATCCAGTTGGTAGTGTCAAAGTGACATTGGGCATATGCAATGTGCTTATGGGAGCGAGACTAACCACAGTAATCCCGGTGTGAACACTCGTAGTAGCTGTGTGATGGGCCATTTCGATTGGGATGGTCAAGATGTGGTCAGATCGCGGGACGTTCATACTAGGAAAATAATAGGTAGTAGTAAACGGTATTGTCTCTGGACTAGAGATTTCAGAAATTATAGGTGAGATTATTTTGGAAATCACACGTGAGCCTGGACCAAAAAGGTCCCATCTAAAAATGCCCATAGACCAAAAAGGATCTTGGCCTTCTACGCCTGGAAAGGGTCCAACCGGTGATCCAGAAGATGTAACAACTAAGTCTCTGGAAGAATTCAATCGCATAAACGGTCCCGCAAAATCAGGGTGAAGTCGAAAGTCCTCTCAAGTATTGGTGATTTAGAAATGTTCGAGAGAGTCAGTTCGTTCCACTTGTGTCATGGTGACCTCTGGGACTTCACTCTGCTAAGGAGAGCCCTCAGGTGAACTTGTAGGCAAGGTTTGAGAACCTTCTAGATACTTTGGAGATAAACCTTGCATTCTATGTGAACGACATGGAGGAGCTATTGTAAACGAGTGAAAAAATTCAGGAAGAAAATCGTATGGTCAACTTTGGTAAACAAACAACACATGCTAGTAAACAAAATCTAGGAAGCAACACCAAGCAAACAAGACCTTCTAATTCCGAAGCCACTAGTCGGTGATGAAATCCAATGTCGCAACAATGAGACGAGAAGGGGTTGGGTGAGGGTGGAAAAGTTACGCTGACAACTTTCTTAACGGACTTACACCCTAGTGCAAGCTCCCACACATAATCATGGGTATACCCTCCAAGGAACCTGAGTGAGTTTGGCCAACGTCGATTCCAGGAACCGTGAAGACTTTCCCCTTCAAAGTCACCTTGTGTAAGACCCTAGAAAGATAGGCCGCTAAGGTTACCACTGACAACAATAAATCCTGGGGGGACAGTCGATAGTCCGATCCACATGCAAGGGCAGGGTATCTAGCCCAAAATCAACTCAAAAGGCTTCCACTCATCATTGTGGGTATACCTTCGAGTGAACCCCGTAATACATGCAATCTCTACACTGATATCAACAAAGTAGGGTGAGTAACTCTGTCAATATCAATGCAACCTCATGTTTGACCCTTGTGTGAGAAGGGCTTCCCAGGACAAGATGTTGCAAATGGAATTTGACACTCCTTAACACAAGATGCTATCGTGTGATTTTTTCTTTGGAGAGTGTATCTCTCTAGCTATTCCAAAGCGCTAGCCTAGCTAAATGTTGGTGTAATAGAGCCCTAGAAAAGAGTTACTAGTTAAATTTTACAATTGCACAATGTTATTAAGAACTGTTGTTACTCAAAGGAAGCGGAGATGAAACTGATGTTGTATAAGACTTTGACTTGGGATGGGATGTCCCATCAGGTCATTCCAATCGAAGGGGGCCTCATCAAGACTTGGAGGGAGAGTATTTGAAGGAAGAATAAATCTCTCTTGTTCAGAAGGGGGAAGACTTGGAATGTTGATGACATGATTGGAAGGTGCATCACTCTCTTGAGGGAGAGTCGGTTTGACCATAGATTGCACTGGTGTAGTCACTTCTTCAATTATAGGTTGAAGAGGATGCATAGAAACAGGGGCAAGAGACACTTACCCTCGATGAAGGGGGTAAGGTCAGAGGGAGACCTCAGCAACAGGATCTCTAAAGGAGGAGTGGCGAGAGGAGAAACCATGGGTGTCTCAGAATTTGAAGGGATTTTTGGGGAGCCCCACGCCTATGGTATCCCGACAATCACTAGGCACAAATGAGTAAGATGAATTCCTTCACAAGTCCTGCAAAGGAATTTAGGCTTACATATGAGACGTTTAGGCTTCTCGATGGGATTGGCCGAGGAAAAAGAGTCATCTCCTGTATGATAAATAGGAGCTATATACATGACACTTCTATGGTCTGGGGTGAAGAGGATGGTGCCTCCAACATAATTGGCAGAGGTTGGAAGTGATTTGTCGACACAATTTGTAGAAAATGTCAACGCATCTCTGACATGACTAGCAGAGGTTGGCGATGGTGTATTGGTGTGGCTAATAGTGGTTGCGATAGCGATATATTGCGGCATTTGATTCCAAGGTCCCGAAAAAGATTGGCTCTGAAACATTGCAGCCCAGAAAGAATATGGGTGTACTCCCAGTCTTTGCTCAGAGACGTGGTGGTTTATGCCAAAGTGGTCTGAAGAGGTCTGAACGGGAATCATCACTGAGGTCTGCAAAGAGACCGAGGTAGGATAAGAATTATTCGGGTGAGGATATATGTTTCCCCCTTGTGAAGAGGTCCCATAAGGAGGGTAGCTCGATCCATAAAATTGATTATCCCCATATGGAAGACCTGGGGATACTTGAAGACCTGTCATAGAAAAAGTGTTTAAAGGGACCGACATGGCAAATGAAAGATACAAGGGTGGGGTGTTATAAGTGGAAAAATCACTCATCTGAGCATTGGCTTCCAAAAAGGCATAACTAGGATTGGATCCATAAGGGGGAAGGTTCCAACCTCCCATGGGAACACGACTCATATCAAACGAAGAAGTGGGCATGGGAGCGATGGTGCCCCGATTCCAATGCTAGGATTCATATATGTTAACCAGGGAGAGGGTTTCACATGGGAAGGCATACCAACAGAAAAATGACTAGAGACCTAAGGTGCAGACTGAGCATTGTAATCATGTATACCATTATAAAAAACAGAAGGGTTTGCCCCCATGAGATGAGTAGGCATCATGGAGTGGGTAGCGGTGAATGGAGGAGTAAAAGGGACACCACTATCCATGATAATAAAACCAAAAATAGACTCCTAGGGCCAACTAGTAGTCAAAGAGCATACCAAAAATTCAAATGGCCAATATGCATGCAAACGGGCTAAAGTGGCTGAGTGGCCTCCCTCACTAAAGAAGGTATGTCTCATCCAAGAGGGACATGAGACCCCCCGCTAAAGTTTGGAGGTAACAGAATTAGTTATAGGGGCCCCCATGGGTTTAACAACTAGTCGTTTAGATCCCTCTGGAGAGGTAATCCTCCATAAAGGTTGTGTGTTGTCCGACTCCTATCTGACTCAGGGTATAAGAAGAATAACCCCTGCAAGTAACCTATAAGATACCTAAGTCAAGCAACTAATAAACCACTATATAATCTATGCACATGTGAGCAGTCGTAAGTCCGGATCACCATATGGGCAAGGTAGCAAAGCCCGAAACCTTGAAAGTACTGCCTCTCACAAAGGTATGGGCACTAGAAAGATCCCCAAATATGAATAAATCCAAATAAATATCTCTGACGCTAGGTGAGTATCCAAGGGTTATCCCTTCAACTAACTTCACGCGACCTCGTGATTAAATCTAGTGTGAGCAGAGCCTCCTGATATTACCAATTATACAATGGAATTCCCAACTCCTTGTCTTAGACACATATGTTGATTTAATTTCCTTGGAGAAGTTTACTCACAAAATCCTATTACAAGGCACTAAATCCTAGGCTAGTTTGTGCACCCTGAAAATAAAATCGTTACTAATAAATTTTAGTTTAAAGCGTAAATTTTATTGGTCGTTGTTATCGGACTAATTGGTAGGTGTGGACACTAACAGATCTCCCTAGATCCACCTGGATCTAGAACAAAACAGGACATGACATGACTCTTTCCCTAAGTTTTGACCATTGAATTATCTAGTAGGGAGGAACAAGTAACATACCTTTGTATCGCTTCCTAGGGTCTATGTTGCTCCCGCTTCACTCTGGTGCTCTCGTGAGGTCAAGATTAAGACAACACAAACCAACCAAATTGAAGATAGCAAAATATATTCTACTGTCAACTTATGTGTATGATCAAGGAGTTACACAATAAAGTGAGAATATCTTTATGGGAAAGGGACATGCCACTATATCATATTAATCGAAAGTAGAAGATACAACCTAATCACCTTGATGTTGCAAGCTTCCTTTTGGTGGCTCTTGGCTCCAACACACACACTTTCTCAATCCTTGTATGAAGAAGATCAAATCCTCTTGATAGACTTGCTAGAGTCTACAAGCTCCTGTTCAAGCTAGGTCCTTCACACAATTCTTTCACCAATTCTCCAATGAATCTTGCTTAACCTTTTCCATGAGAATTCCATCAATATATAGGAGAGAATGAGATGGTTACTTGGATAAGAATGATCCCACAATATCNGTTACTAATAAATTTTAGTTTAAAGCGTAAATTTTATTGGTCGTTGTTATCGGACTAATTGGTAGGTGTGGACACTAACAGATCTCCCTAGATCCACCTGGATCTAGAACAAAACAGGACATGACATGACTCTTTCCCTAAGTTTTGACCATTGAATTATCTAGTAGGGAGGAACAAGTAACATACCTTTGTATCGCTTCCTAGGGTCTATGTTGCTCCCGCTTCACTCTGGTGCTCTCGTGAGGTCAAGATTAAGACAACACAAACCAACCAAATTGAAGATAGCAAAATATATTCTACTGTCAACTTATGTGTATGATCAAGGAGTTACACAATAAAGTGAGAATATCTTTATGGGAAAGGGACATGCCACTATATCATATTAATCGAAAGTAGAAGATACAACCTAATCACCTTGATGTTGCAAGCTTCCTTTTGGTGGCTCTTGGCTCCAACACACACACTTTCTCAATCCTTGTATGAAGAAGATCAAATCCTCTTGATAGACTTGCTAGAGTCTACAAGCTCCTGTTCAAGCTAGGTCCTTCACACAATTCTTTCACCAATTCTCCAATGAATCTTGCTTAACCTTTTCCATGAGAATTCCATCAATATATAGGAGAGAATGAGATGGTTACTTGGATAAGAATGATCCCACAATATCAGGGAAACCAGTAAAAGGATAACCATTCGAATGCCAACCCATTCTTCTAGAAGATTCCCTTCTAGAACCATTGAGACTTTATCTTTTTCCAATATTTAGAATGATTTCGTACCCTAGCTATGTAGCACAGTGCGAGAAGTTCACACAATAGCTTAAGGCAGCCTGCGAGAATGGGTCATTCTCGCACCCTACTATATTAGCAACCTGCGAACTCTCTTCAAAAGTAAGTTTTCTGGGAAGAGATGAATGTCACTTTTTTTAGGAGAAAGTTCTTATGAGGAGCCTGAGTACACCATCATCAATACACCATCAAGATTGACCAAAATCATGGGTAACAACCGTGATTACTCAAAAAGGCATGGAAATGAAAATCATGGTGTTATGACTTTGCATAAAAATAAAAAATAGATATAATGCAAAGCCTAACTTTAACTTTTCAGTGAATGATATGCTAAATAAAAATAGTGCAATCTTCAATTTTAACTCCGCAACTCAGAAGTAAAATGAAATTTTTTTCTAAATGTGCTAAGCTAATGATAAAGGTTCAATGACAAAAATGCCAACCAATGCGAAATGCCTATTTTTTTTGTATTTTCAATGTATTAAAAAATAAAATGCACGGACTGATAAGCCACCTGATATATAAATTCCACTGCATATGAAAAACAGTTACTCAAGCAGAATACCAAGCAGTCAAGCAAACAACCCAAAAACCAAGGAAAAAAAAATGGAAAACAAAGAGAAAGACACCGCCCAAAAATTCAACTCCCAACAGGCTTCATGTCATCCGAGATAATCTCAACAAGCACTACAGAGACCCAAGAAGGATCAGTAATCCTCAAATCCTACCCAGTAGTCACTAAACCAAGAAAACAAGAAAGGGGAAGTGGTATACATGACTGTTCAGGAGAACAGAGCGTATATACACTTCTTGTAGTGAGACAACATGCATGTATACGCAACTGTCAAGGAAAAAAGGGCATATATGATTTAAAACAAGGCTAGGCAAGGGTAAAAGGATGAAAACTTATACCCAGAGTGAACAAAATCTGTCCAGCAGTGATATGACAAGAAACAAAAAGGAAAAAAGAGCAATGTAGGAAGAAAAAATACTTCAACCTTTCGAAGGAAGATCTATTCCCCAGTGGAATCACCATTTATGTTACAAGGGAAAAAATTTCTATGGCCAAGGGTAAACCACAATAGACTAGTATGACTGTAGAAATCAACTCGATTCCAACATGTGTTATATAAACTAATGTGCAATACGAGGAAGAAGCCTACCGCAATCCAATTGTTTGATGTCGTTCCACCGTTGAGCTCTTGGACCCAAAACTTTACACCTACAAGAAGTTCTCGACAAACAATTGATGCAAGTATATAGTGACAATATATAAATTGAGTTAGCACATCAGATGACACAATCCATTAATAAACATTACAAACATGCCCATGGATAATAATCGTATATTTTCAAGATATCGATAGGATGGGAAAGGATTATTTCTATTAATAATTGTTCGACAAAAGTATCAATGTTACAAACTTCCGTGTTGGCATGGTTCGAAATCAAGAAACCAAGTTCCTTCCAGCTGGGTCTCCACCACTTCAATCCTCCACCAAAGGTAAGCTCATAGGAAAGAGGTAATGAGGTCCTCTCAACAATCAGGGAAGAGCTTGGGGGATGAACACTGTGTTTAGACTTGAGGGACAAAGGGATGCAGTCTCAATATGAAGTAATTTCTCCAGAGTAACTTTGCTCTCAAAGTTGAATTCTTTCTCCTCTTTTTCCATATCTCGAAATTGTGCTTTTATAGCCTCCAAAATGCAACTGAAGGGCTAAGTCGAAATGTTCCCAGTATATGGAAGGCCAAAGATCAAAGATCTTTTTTTGTGACATGGAAATCCGACCTCATTTTGTATTTTCTAGCACAAATCCCGATATACGCGAGTTGTAGTGGAGCAGCAAGCATATACGCATCTTGGAAGGCAGTTAGGGAGATTATATGTGGAAAAATATATATATATTAGCTCTGGATTCATCAAAAAAGGGATTATAAGTCTGCATAGGGAAATGGATAAAAGGCCCTCTATGCAAGATAGTCATGGTGAGGCAAATCTTGTTATAACATCAACATCTACCAATTCTGATTTTAAGAGTGAGGAATCATCAAATACTAAATCTCTGCTTATGATGAGTTTGTGGGAAGTAGGATCCCATAGTCTATACCCCTTAACTCCATCACCATAACCAACAAAGACATATTTCTTTGATCTAGGATCTAACTTAGAACATTGATCTCTAGAAATAAGAGCATAAGCACCACAACCAAATATTCTCAGATTTGAAAAATCACACGAATGACCTGTCCATACCTCTTCTAGAATCTTACAGCTTATTGTAATTGATGGTGACCAATTTATCAGATAGCATGTTGTAAGAACTACTTTTTCCCATAATTCATGTTGCATCTTGGCATTATTGAGCATGCTCCTTTCTCTCTCTAGAAGGGTCATATTCATGCGTTCAGCAACACCATTCTATTGAGTATAAATCGTGGTCTTATGTCTTTCTATCCCATCTTCCTTGCAATAGTTCTCAAATTCTAGATATGTGAACTCACCTCCATTATCTATCCTTAAACACTTGATCGACCTGTTAGTTCTCTTTTCAACCAAAGCTCTAAATTGCTTAAAAGTATTAAATACTTCAGCTTTTATTTTAAGTAAATAGACCCAAACCTTTATAGAGTAATCATCTATAAATGTCACATAATATGACGATCCTCCAAAAGAGACTATAGGGGATGGTCCCCAAACATCTAAATGAATGTAATCGAGGATACCTTTGCTTATATGCCTTCCTGTTTTAAACTTTTGTTGTAACACCCCTGTTTCCCAAGTTTGTAAATATAACTATATTGGCAAAGAGACTATGGAAAACTCAATATGTGTGAATTTTTGATTTGATGGACCTTTGTATAAATGGTCAATGAATGTAAATCCTGTTATTTACTAGAAAGTGAATAAGTGTTGTATGGCTGCTAGAAGGTGGGTGTGCTAAGAGAGACCACAAATGCTATGAAAGAGATGGTGAAGGGGACCAGGAATGGTTGCATTATCCTCCACCAGACCAGTACTTTGCTGGATTTAATTGCTCAGGATCAGAACAACCCTCTAACCTAGGAATGAATTATAGTTAGGTTGGTAGGTGGAAAGACCTCCTCAAGAGTTAATGAGGGGATGGGCCAGAGAACCCATTTGTAAGGCTTTCAGACCTGACCATGGACTGGGAATTCGGGCCACACGCAATATTGTTGAGGAAGGAAAGAAAGAAAGGCATGGTGGGTAGAGGAATACCTGCGAAGAGTGTAGAGTAGAGAGACTAAGCTCAGGTTCGAGGAAGAATTGAAAGAGAGTGTGTTCTGATTGCAGGAGAATGAGAGTAACCTTCATCCCTAGCTATTACTGAGCCAAGAGAAGGAGAGTAACCCTCATCCCTATATATTAATGAGACAAGAGAAGGAGGGTAACCTTCGTCCCTATCTATTGCTGAGTCGAGAGAAGGAGGGTAACCTTCATCCCTATCTATTACTGAGTCAAGCGAAGGAGAGTAACCTTCGTCCCTAACTTTCATTGAGCCAAAATAAAAGATTCAATCTCAAAGCATCGTGGTTTATCTCAGGGGTGGCTAGTGGTAAATCCATTAGGAGTGATTGAGCCTATGGTTGGGTGGAAATGGGCACCTCTCTCAGTAGTCGCATCATATCTTCTGGTTCCGATAAGTGTTTTCATGCTTTGTTCTTTGAAATGGAATAATGAATGAATGCATGTATGTATACATTTAAGATTGGCCTCTGTATTGACTGATCAAGAGATGTGTATGTATTTATCTCCTTGAGGACTTATGCTTCTGCTTGATTTTCCATATGCTCCAGTTTAACCCTTGAAGGTGTTTTCCCTAGGGAATTACCTCACAGCTCCAGAGTTGGAGCAAGCCTCTTGGCACTATTACCATCTCGGTAATTCCACGAGATTACCCCACCTTGTTTCAGAACTTAAGGTTTTGCAAACTAGGAAGGTACTTCCTTCAAACCAGTAGCCTAAGAGACCTTAGTCTTGTGCCTATGGCCTTAACCACATCTTGGCTAAGAGTAGAGCTTATAGCCCGAGATTCATCAAAGGGTCCATATGATCAGGGTCTAGGAACCCTGCGCTAAGTCCGAAAGGAGCTAGCTATTGATGGTTTTGGAGCTTCAGAAGATCGAAGCTCTGGGATGACAAACTTCACAACTGTCAAAATTACCTGAGTGTTGGAGTCGCAAAAGGTTGTGAGTTGTTGATCTAGAGAGTCTATTGGGGCCCCCTCTCGATCATTCAATCGCCTGGCGGAAGGTTTCGTGTATGGTACTTAGTCGAAGTTCCACTTCGGGAGGATGGAGATGCTATGGCATCAAACTCCCCAAACGTCAAAGTTATGAAGTGAAGGAGAGTCGTAGATTTGGGGGAGATCATTAGGAGCCCTGCCTACAATCCGATCATTAAGGAGAAGGGACCTGCACATGGTACTTTGACGAAGTCCCACTTCGGGAAAATGGAGTGGCAGTGGAGCCAAAACCCCCAAAGGCCGGATCCGTGAAGTGACCAGGACCATTGATCTGGGAATCCTTCAAGTTCTCTCCTAGCCTTTGGATCTACGATGAAGTCAACCCGATGTTGACCGCTTCGGGAGAACAAGGATGTTGTAACGTCGAAAAATCCCAAAGGCTGAATTCGTGAAGTAGTGTGGACCATAGATCTAGGGAACCTTTGGTTTCCTTCCTAGCCATTGGATTTACAATGTAGTCAGCTTGATGCTGACCAACTTCAGGAGAAAGGAGGAGTTTTCATCACAAAACTCCTAAACGTCGAAGCCCAAAGTGACAAGATTTGTCAATTTGAGGATGCTTTAGGACTCTTCCTAACTATCAGATCTAGGCTATGGCCAACCCAGCACTAACCAACTTTGCAATAAAGGAGGATTTTTCATCGTAAAACTCCCAAATGCTGAATCCCTGAAGCAACAAGATTTGTAGATCTATGGGTCTACGTGTCCATATATCGATCGTGAGATCTGAGGGGTGATAGAAGGCTGTCAGTCTAGAGTAACGTGGTGCAGTGACATCGCCCAGGGTGACGTGGACCTAAGTGTGATGTGCCATGTGTCACTCAGATTCATGTGTATCACATACCCTATAGACCCATTGAAATGTGACATGTGTCACCCTTGACCCTTACACGTGTCAATCCCTGGTACAAGCCCACCTAGCCAAAGTGGTTGGTAAAGTGACCAGAACTCTGAGAGTTTGGGACTTCAGACTCTAGAGGAATTGGGGTGTAGTACGAAGAGAGACCAAAAGGCACAAAGGTCGAAACCATGTGGAAATCTCATGGGACTTCGACAGTTTAGGACTTTGGGAGATCTCTTGCGTAGACAATAAAAAGGAATTCATCATCAAAGTGCCAAAGTGTCGAATTCCCAGCTAGCCTGTGTATTAGATGATGGTTAAGTCGGTCACTGGATTGGTTGATGGATGGACTTTCCCTGTAGGAGGTAGGAACCTAGAGATGGTATGAACGAGATGAAGCTACATGGGGACGTGTGTCAAAAGATCCGACACTCCAAAAGGATTTCACTCCAGAGGTTTTCATGTATGAAGGCTCGGGAACTGCTGAAGCTCGGAGTCCCAAAGTGAATTAGATCCGTCAATTCTATGAGTACACATTGCATCATATTGTGAACTTTGGAGATTTGTCACTCCAGAGGTTTTTTGGAGAAGCAGTTCGGAACTCGCCGAAGCACCTGAGCCTAAATTTTCAGTGGGCCATTGATCTGTAAAGGGAGAAGGGACCGTCGATCCCTCTCATGTCATTTCAAAACTTTGCCAGTTCGGAGTTCAAGAGAATTAGCGAGTGGTGAAGTGAAAACACCCAAATCCTGAAGTTATGAAGAACCTTTTGAGTAGGTGTCGGGTCACAACACGAGGTCATATGAAGGAAGCGGCCTAGAATGGAAAGCTAGCACCTGTTGTTCAAAATCTTCAAAGGGGCCAGGAAAGAGCATCCGGGTTTGGAAGAACCTGCACTTTGGAGAAAGGGGGACCTGTGAAGATTGATTTGGGTCCCAATAGGGGCACAAAGATTCGATTCGACTCAAGTGATTAAGCAATCCTAGACCGAGAGGTCGTGCAGTCCCAGGAGGAAGAGGTAATCCACATTTGGAGAGTTCTGGATGAGAAGGATGTGATAGAAATCTTGGAATTAGGATTTGAGAGAGTTAAGGAAAATGAAATTATGATGCCCCACCCATTTAAAGAGAATTTAAGGGTTGGGTGTGTTACATATGTCTACACTATTTTCCAAAGACACAACACTTGCAGAAATTCAAATTTAGAAACTTCAAACTTGGAAGTGACTTACGATCAACCAGTACCTTAAGCCCTTTCTCGCTCATATGACCCAAACGTTGATGCCATAAATAAACATAGTCACTTGCATATTTAGATTCTACCACTTCTTTATTTACTTTTGTCCTTCCTTCAAGTTGATGAAGGTTCTCGATCCTCTTTGCTTTCATGACTACTAATATGCCTTTGGACACCTTCAGTACTCCACCTTGAGTTGTACACTTGTAACTGGCATAATCTAGAACTCCCAAAGATATCAAGTTATTTCTCAGTTCGGGGACATGCCTTACATATGTTAATGTTCTTACATAACCATCATGCATTTTAATATGGACGCTACCAACTCCAAAACTTTTCGAAGAAAAATCATTTCCCATCAAAAGAACACCATCATCAATAGATTGGTAAGTTCATAACCAATTTCTATGAAGACACATGTGGCTAAATGCATCAGAATCTAACAACCAATGTTGATGTTGATGTGAAACATCACAAGTAAACAATACCTCATCAACCATACCTGAACTGAAACTTGAACTTGTTTCAACTACATTAGCTTCCTTTTCTTCTATTGTGGATTCCTCCTTGGATGCATTCTTTCTTTTCCAACAATCCTTCTTGAGATGCCCAGATTTTCCACAAAACCAACATTTATGCTTACTCTTGTTTCCTATTGAATTAGACCTTGATGTACCCCTCTAAATTTTCCCTCTTTCTGTATGTCGACCTCTGACCACCATTGCTTCTGCTGTTGAGGTTTCCTTATTGGATTTTTTCCTCATTTCCTCACACAACAGAGCTCCCACAACAGTGTCATAATCAATGGAATCTATTTTGTTAAACCACATAGTTGTGGCAAGATGATCCCAAGACTTAGGCAACGAAAATAGTAGCATAATTGCCTTGTCCTCATCTTTGAACTTTACTTCCATAGCAGTTAATTGACAAATCAGAGTATTGAAGATATTCAAGGGATCAACAATTTTTGTACCTTCTTTCATCCTCAAGTTGTACAACTACCTCTTTAAGAATATTTTGTTTGACAAGTTCTTTGTCTTATATAGACTCTCCAGTTTGGTCCACAAAACTATTTTTGTCGTCTCTTCAATGATGTTAAACAATACCTCATCTGCCAGACACAGACGAATAGTACTAAGGGCTCTTGCATCCAGATCCTTCCAGTCCTCATTTGTCATGCTTGCTAGTTTCTTTGATCTTCTAGCCAAGGCCTTTTACAATCCTTGTTGCACAAGCATATCTCACATCTTGAGCTTCCATAGCGCAAACCTATTCTTACCACTGAACTTTTCCACCTCAAACTTGGAACTTTGAACTTTTGCCATTAGCAGAAACAACTCCAAACCAAGCTTATAATACTAAGATTTTATAATGAAACAAGAATGGTAGTTGGAAAAAGGTTTAATCCAATATATATATATATAATATTTAAAAAAACCTGTTAAAAAAAATCCATTTCTTACCATTCAATAAAAGGTCCTTTAAAAGAAATATTTAATAAGTATTTTATACCTCATAAAAGGGTTGACCTTCCCTTTTAATAAAACACCCTTTCACCTCTATTAAAACCTCCACCTCACTCACGACCATGTCCCTTTTTGAATAAGACAAAAAACCCTTCAAACCATGTTAATAGATCAAAATGTTTCCTTTAATTTTTTTTTTGTGAAGATCACCACACCTTGTATGAGAATCACCCACGACGATTCCTAATCGCTGCACTTTGTTAGTGGAAAGCCTGCGACGATTTGCACCCAAATCACCGCACCTTGTCAAACTCAAACCTGTGACAATGTTGCACAGTGTACAACTCGTGATCGTCGCACTTTGCCACAAGGACATTGAACCTGCGACGATGTAATAAAACCCATCCTCGGCTGATCCACTTCACTCAGCTTGGTTAACCTTCTCTTCGTTCCAACAACTAGATTCTCTTCTTCTTCACTCTCTGCTCCTTCAAATCTGAGCTTTGATACCACTTTTTAGGCAGCGGAAGAAAAACATAGCATATAACATAGCATAAAATAAGCAAGATCAAACACAC
>SNQJ01S0029145.1:91083-111108 GCA_010110895.2 Picea sitchensis
GAGGATTTATGTGACGTTCCACATACCACCAGAAATGGCATGAAATGTAATATCCATATAGAATATTATTATCTAAAAATATATCATAACTCATACCATTATCCATCAAACAAACTTCGGTCCATTACCCAAACCTAGGGTCTCTAACTTCTCATGGCCATAACTCTGTAACCGTGAGGAGTTACATGACATTATACATACCACCAAAAATGGCATGACAAGCACTATCCATATAGGATAGTTTCCCTGAAAAATTCATTGTCCTTCATCTCATTATTCCAAAATTAAGCATGGGTTCTCTTACTCCGCAAAGCATCTTACCATGAGGGCTTTCACCATAAGGGGACCACTTTGGAGTTCATCCATATTTACTTTTTATCAACCATGAAAAAACAATAATGAGTCATATTTACATCAAACATTCTTTGTTCCATTACCCAAACCTTTGTGCTACGGGGCTTTCTTCAAGGGTTGACATCAATGACAACCAACCTTAATCAACAATCTCCCCATTTGGCATTGATGGCAACACTCTAATGAAATACTGAAATCATATCACTCATGCTCCCCCTGGAACCATGCCTCTTTCCTCTGCATCTAATAAATCTCTCCCCCTTTGTCATCAATGGCAAATGTATCTTTCCATTTGGGATTGCTCCCCTTGACTGAACTGTCCTCTTATGGTGTTTCCTCGTGTACATCTAAGACATATAAGATAAGCATTCATTTTGGAGTAGAAATAACTCCAATTCTTTGGCTAAGATATTCAAAGGCCTCCCATGGAAGTGGTTTTGTAAAGATGTCTACCACTTGTTCTTTTATTCCCACATACTCAACTCTGATGTTCTTTTCTACAACTTGTTCCTATAGAAAGTGATACTTGATTGGAATGTGCTTCATCTTGGAGTGCATCACTGGGTTTTTTGAGATACTAATGGCACTTGTATTATCACAATATATTGGAATGGGCTCATCATACTCAACCTGTATATCTTTCAAAGTTTGTTTCATCCAAAGAACATGTGTACAACATGTTGTTGCTGCAATATACTCTGCCTTGGTTGTAGATAGAGATATTGATGATTATTTCTTGCTTAGCCATGATACTAAACACTCACCCAAGTAGAACGTTGCTCCACTGGTGCTTCATTAGTCATCAATACAACCTACCCAATCTATGTTTGTGTAGGCAATTAGTGATAGATCCTTTCCTTTTGGATACCATAGCCCAAACTCTTATGTTCTTTTCAGATATCTGAAAATCCTCTTCACTGCTAATACATGTGATTCCTTTGGTGTTTCTTGAAATCATGCCACCTATCCAACTGCTTGCATTACATCTGGTCTGGATGTTGTCACATACAATAGGCTGCCAATCATTGACCTGTATTGCCTTTGATATGTAGACTTTGAATCATCATCTTTGTTCAACTTGCAACTGGTTTGCAATCTTCCATTCCAAACCTCTTTATCATTTCTCTAATATACTTGGTTTAAGAAATAAAAATTCCTTGGTTTATTTGACGTATCTGAAGTCCTAGAAAGAAGGATAGTACTCCAAGTAGAAACATTTCAAATTCTTTCTGCATATCTTTTGCAAATTGTTGTCTTAACCTGTCATCATCACTACCAAAAATAATATCATCAACATAAAATTCAATTAATAAAATATTACCTTGACTTAACTTGATGTAGAGGTTGTTGTCTGCACTTCCATTTCTGAACCCTTCCTGCTACAGATACTTATCCAGTCTGGAGTACCATGCTCTAGGAGCCTGTTTTAGACCATACAAGGCCTTCATTAATTTACACACATAATCTATGTTCTCTAACAACTGAAATCCTTCTAGTTGTTCAATGTAGACCTCTTCTTTGAATTCCCCATTCAGAAAAGTTGATTTTACGTCCATCTGATATACTTTAAAATTTTTGGATCATGCATAAGCTAAAAGCAAATGGATTGCTTCCATTCTAGCAACTGGGGAAAATGTCTCTTCAAAGTTGATTCCTTCAATCTGAGCATATCCTTTACATACCAATATAGCTTTGTTCATTGTAACCTGTCCATCTTCATTCAATTTATTCTTGAAAACCCATTTTGTGTCGATCACATTCTTATTTTTTGTTCATGGAACCAATTCCCAAGTGTCATTTTTCTCTATTTGATCCAATTCTTCTTCCATTGCCTTATTCCAAAATTCATCCTTGTTGGCTTCTTCAAAACAGTTTGGTTCAATTGTAGATAAGAGTGCTAGGTGTGTTTTTTCTGGTGAACTGATTTTTCTTCTAGTTTCAGCTTCTGCATATTTGTTTCCAATAATCTGATCTGAAGGATGATTCTTTTGTACTCGTTCGCTAGGTGTCTTTGGAGATACTTGTTGAACTTGCTCTTATGTTTCTGTCGTATTCTCTTTGTTAACGCTCTGTAAATTTCCTAGAGGTTGATGAAAGAAGAAATCTACAAAGGTAACTTTATCCAACCACTTTTGAAGCTGGGATCTAGCCCTTCCAACTTCAAAGAGGGATCTCCTTATATGATTTAGATATGTTTCAAATTTCAAAATATTAGGCTAGGTAAACAAATGAGTTGATTTTGTTGATGTAGTGTTGATTGAGTTGGTTGAGACAGTTTACACATCCATTGGGCTATGGGGTCTGTGTCTTAAAAATTGAAATCTAAACCAGAACAACAAAGAAAACCTTTCCCGGGGAGAGATAATATAATCACTGGATTCTTCAATAGCATATATGATGGACAGTAGAAAAGGCGAGAAAGATAATTTTAGCAAAGAAGCAGTTAATAATTTCTTTATTGAAATAACTAGAAGAAAAACAAGAAAATCTTTTGAGTCAGAAACAGGGTATCCGAGATAAATCCTATCACGTTCGTTACTTCTAAAGATTAGATTTAGAAAATAGTCTGATAGAAAAGAGAGAATAACATTCAACTTAGAGAGAAAAACATCACCAATGAATACATGCAAGAATCCTGTAAAAGTGTCTTTTTGTATTAATGGAAGATCTCTTCAAAAATATTACAATATGATAGTGTCAGGGTGTGAAGATCAACAACCCTCAATACTTCGAAAGATGAAGTATTTATAACTCAAACTTACAAACGATCCTGTCATTAATCATCAAGACGTGCTAAATCTATTTTTATCCTAACAAACTTAACAAATCTCAAAAATATAGGAACTGCTAGATGATGTGGTGTAACTACGTGCTGATTTCTAGGTGGGCCATTGGCGAGGTCTCTGCACAACCTCATCTGACTGAAAAAATGACTGGACTAGGACATCTCATCTCATACTTGATTATATCACAGAGTTCCTCCCATCGAAGATGACTGGACACATTGACTTTGAGTAGCCTTCGATACACTTCGTCCATTTCTGTGTACTTGGCGAAGGTAGGCTTCATGAGGAAGATATATCAAATCTCATGTTGGATACTGATGTCCCACTGGAGTGCATCAAGAAACTCCTTGCCAATGATGCTACCTTGAATTCCTGCAAACTTTGAACTATCCTTAGCCACATCGACCAATCTCTTCTTGTATTCTGGGAGTGTCATCAGTTTGTAGTTGATTACCTTCAGACCAGGAAGACCTTTCTTCTGTAGAGCCTCAATCTTACTAAAGAATCTTTGTACCCCTTGGTCCATTGCCTAAACCTTTTCTTCCAACTGAAGCATTAATTCTCTCTTGGTCAAAACTCTTTTGACCTCAAGGATGGTCTATGTTTTGTCTTCAATTTTTAGCTCTTCCAGCTCTTCCCTGGTATTAGAATTTAGGAACTTGATGATTTCATTGGCCTGTGTTGGCATCTCTCCCAATTCTGTTCTGATCTTCTCGATGGTCTGTTTGCTTCTCTGCACCAATTCATTCTGCTCAAACATGATCTGGATCATGGGCCATATCTCATTCATGGACTTAGTGATGACTGTCCATACACTTTCTTTAACCTCGAAAAAAGTTTTTCCTACCACTGTTTTCTTCCGGAGCTGCTGTAACTCCTATTTAAGCTGATCTATCACCTTCTTTTCCTTGGAGAGGCTGGTCTGAAAGGAAGATTTGAGTACCTGAAGGTTCTCAATCTCCTTTTTCAGCCTACTGATCTATATTTCCTGTAGGTTCATCTTTTCCATACACTTAGCCAGGTCGATTGTCTTCTCTAGGGATGTCAATGGAGTCGCGGATGGGAATTTTGTCACTGTTGTTGTGCTCACTCCTAAAATTGGAATAGCACTCAATGGAATGACTTCCATCGGAAGTGACAGCATAGGCTGTGAACCTAGGCATTGTGCCTCCAAGGACACACTAAGTGAGCTAGACTTACCTCACGTCTGCAAGTGTGTATAAGGATGAAAACAGGCCCTCCAGGGCCAAACTCAAGTCAATATGTCTCTTGGTACTCCATGTCTAGGACTTGTGGGCCTTGAGACATAATATCCTTAGTTATACCTAGGATAGAGGATAACAATATCCACTACTCATGTTTTATTGGTCCACACATGCCATCTTGAAGATTATTGTGCACACATGTTGAGGCATATTGTTGGATTAAAGGGGGCCATTCCTTCTTTTCACGGAGATGGTTGAGTGTTATTCACACTCCACATGTTGAATTTGTATCGTTGATCCACTTTCTTGGTTTGAGGATGACATCAACTTTGGAGGTTACTTTGAACAACTTATCATGCTTGTTGACGGGACGTCTAACCTTGGGAGATACCAAAAGTCTCTTGAGGATGTTCTTCATGGTTTCAAGCATTATTTTGATGAGACATCCATCTTGAAAATGGATGCCTTCATTCATAATTGAAGACATTCCACATTGGATAAGATCTAGGAGGTTCTAGACCCTAGATTTAGGGTTCATTGCATATTTTGAGGGCATCCTAGCTTCTTGAGTAGTTATATTTTGATAGGCTGCCCTGATTTCCTCTAGATCAATGCCATTAAATGTAGAGTGGCTACAAGATTTCAAAATTTTGGTCCTAATAGAAATTTAAACAAAAATTGACACAATTATGGCGCTTTTAAAATCTTTCGTGGGAAACGTTTTTTCGCATTTTGACTTGTTTGAGGAACGCCCCACCTTTTGGGATTGAGTGTTTTGGTTATTCGGGGAGATCATTATTGATATATTCCCATGGTGAAGAGTTCCCTAGCTCTTGAGGGTCCATGTTTTATGCACCTATTGGAGGTCGTCCACTATTAGGAGCTTCTATTCATTGCTTGTTGGGACATTTCACCTTGGAGAGATACACATCCACCTTGGAGGATATCTAAGAGGTTTTCATTGCCTACTTTGAAGAGTTGGTTGTGGATCTATCCACTTGGAGGCCTTGAGAGGCTAGATATTTCACCTTTAAATTATATTCTTCTTTGATGGGGACGTCCCACTCTTTTGGGCATATGTTTGTTGGAGACTTTGTACATGTGGCCTTGACCACTTCATTAATTTATGTATTGTTGAAAAATTAGTTGGAGGAAATAATTCTTTACTCCACCCTAGGATGGATCTAGGGTTTCATATGAAAACTTATTATTTTATTTTAAAGGAGGTTTAGCTAGACTCTATAAAGAGTAGCCCTTCCTCATTTGTACACATGGTTGGAGTTTTGGAGCTTCCTCTCCTTGGAGCTTAATTGACATATCTTTATTGGAGCATATGTGATATATAAGGGCTATTTATTCATGGGATTCATAATTATTTGAGGCCGATTCTCATAGCTCTTTTACCTTGGATGCTATTTATTGCATAAAGATTGATTTTGGATTTTCATGTCTTCTACAAAGCTAGCAAAATCGATCCATTGAAGGGTAAAGTCTACCACATGGAAGGAAATCATTTTGGGGTAAATCCTCTCCTAATTCCTCTAGGGAAAAAAGATCTTGTTGATTTTTCTTGTTATGTCAAATTTTATTTTGAATACTAGCATGTGATAGGTTGTTTTCATTTCATGATTCAACCCCCATTGCCTAGACCCTAGTCACCCTAGTTTGGTTCTTTTCCCCTAGTCCTTGGTGAGGGAAAATACCAATATTTTTCAGTGATTATATCTTTGGTTTTGAAGTGATCCCATGGCCCAATGGTAGGCCCTCATTTCCCCTATTTTTTTAGTCAAACCCAAACCAAAATTTTACCCATCAATTTTTCTTATTTTTTTGAGCTTAACTGTTAATTTTTTCAGCATTTCACCGCCTTTCGATTTTCACTTCATTACCCTAAGCCAACGGATAAGGGTTTGGAATATTTCTCAGTTGCTTGATCTCCTCTCTACCAAACCCTAGGGGTTGTTTTCTCCTTTTTGCAGGACTGATCTATCACTGTGGAACCCCTAGCACCAACCTTTTGAGGGCAATCTACTCACTATCATCAAATCAACGATATTCAGAAAAAGGGGCAATGTTACCTCACTGTTTGCAGAAGGAATTTGCTAAATCTGTGATCCGGGCTATCTAGCCACCACCCAAGCCACCTTCAAATTGTCCAAATGACCTAGATTCACCATAGGGTTTTATGGAATTTCACTAATATGTTTTGTTGCTCAAAACCCTGAGTACGCTTGGTAAAACTGCAGAATTTGATGGTTGCTTGATGGGATGCCTCATGGAATCATTCCTCATTTTGAATTTATGGGTTATTTAGATACACATTCCACCTTCTCAAAACCCCTCAAATGACTTAAATATTCCTAAGGGCATTGACACATTTGCTTATAATTTTCCTTTCCCTAAAATTAAAAAAAATTGCAGAAATTTCGGAGTTCAATTGTTAGTTAAGGGGGACCATCTCAAGGAAACATTCCTTATTTTTCTTGAGGGTAGTTGTGAGCTAGTTGGCATGTGTGGGCATCATCCAAGTCCTTTGGAGGCCAAACGTTTAGCATCTGGAGCCCAACGTTCCACCTTAGGGGCTTGTTATCGCACAGTTTGTAGGGAGGACAAAAGCTTGAAGTTTGTAGCTCAAACTGGCGTAACAGGAACCTATCCCACCCAATGTCACCATGATGGGGAAGTTCTTTCTCTTTAGGGAGGTTAGGCCCAGGGGAGACATCCCTGGTAACCTGGAGTTTTGAAGAGGAAAAAGGATAATAGGTTAAGGACAAGTTTCCCCCTTCACAAGTTACCACCAAGAGATAGTCCCGGCTAAACAACCAATAAAGATGAATAATAACCAAGTAGAGTCCCTGCCCGAGAATAAAACAACAACAAATTGATATATGCAGGTCTTGGTTAGTACTTCATGTATATTGATGACTATCTAATATTCAAATAAGAAATTATGGCAATAAATATTGACGAGGTCAATGTTTATCAATATAGCAATGCAAATAATATCACTTCCTCAATAAATGCTAGAATGACATGGACTTCAATGTAACAAATCAACACACAATATAATAAATGCCTTTAACTACCATTCAATTGCTTATAAAAATGAAACGTTGCTGCATCAAGATGAAATAACAAGGGTGACATCATCATTCTAGGGTTAGTAGGGTAGGGTTAGTGTAGTTAGGGTTTCAGTTTTAAAAGAAGTTTGAGACTGTTTGGATTTGATTTCACTTCAACGCTGGAGGCTGGAGATCAGTGCCTTAGGGTTAAAGGAGTCAATAAATGATGGAAGCAAGATTTGAAGGGAAAGAGATTTCAAAGGACTGTAGGGAAAAGTTTCAAGGTGTTGCTAGAGAAGGGACTTAAAAGAAGAACCCTAGGGGAGTGAGGCTCACTCTGGTGTTGCAAAAGTAAGGCCTCGTGCTCTCTCCCCCTTCTCAGAAAATGACTAACCCAAAAACAAAAAAAATAGACCAAGACAGGAGGTTTTGTTGAGGGAGGTGTTGCTAGAGCAAGGCCTATCAACAAACCCTAGAACAATATGACCCTGGTGTAGTAAACCTAGGCCAGCGATGTCTCACTCTTCTTGGATAATAAGGGTATGACTAGCATAAGGAAGAAAGAAAAATGAGTGTAGCTATGGCTAGGCTCTTTTTTTTCTCTTTAATGACTTAAGGCTTCTCTATCAGGGGACATGAGACAATGACCTACTTGTGTGTTTGTCCCCTAGTGTTTAGATTCAACAATATTTATAAAATCAAACTACAACTATTCAATCAAGAAGTTTTGCAGAAAAATACTTACAAATCATGAAGAACTAACCATGCAAACCCTAGTTTTAACACCTTCCTTCAAGAGAAACACCATAAATGCCAAAAATATCTTCCTTCAACAGGTGCACATCACTTAGTTCAGCCAAAAACCCCAATAGGGCGCTAAAAATAAGACCTCACTAATGAGTGAGTGATAATTGATGATAAAATGAGGCTAAAACTCCTCAATATATAGTGTACCAATGACCTAATTTACGTTTAGGTCATAAAAAGGACAACAAGGCCATAATGTCAAAATCATACTATTTTTACATTAAATGCTAAGTAAAAACCCTAATTAAGAAGAAAAGAGAGTAAAATCCCCTTCAAGGGAGGTGCTAGCGCCTTTTATGGAAAATGAGACATCTTGGAGAAAAATGTTAGCCCTCCAGGGGCCTCTCCAACATGCCACATGTGCCACTGCTGCCCAGTATGCCTCCAAAATTATCCATGAAGATGGATGACATCATGGTGAAGATGGAGGTGTCCTAAGCCTTCCAAGGCTAGCGTTCCACTGAAAAATGGGTCATCCCCCGAGGTCTAGTCCTGCCAAAGTGCCCCTAATGGGACGTCCTCTTCCTCTCAAGTGAAAAACCTCTGACCATCCTCTGCCTTGTCTCTACCCCTTGATGGGGTTTCAACATCCATCTGGTGGGATCTTCATCCCCATGAAGGTCCAAACTGATCATCTCCCCATGTGTACCGGTCCAAATGGTACCTGTCTATCGGGTATGGTCCTGCACATCAAAAGCTACACCCTCCATGGGCGCATAAATCACAGGGATCATAGCAATGTCAATCACATTTCATTATTAATATTATCAAACATATGCATGAAATCCCTAATACATCTGCCAATAGCTCAAATACATTACACAAGCTTGTAATACAAGTCTGGGGAAAAAGACAAGGTGTCCTATTGGGCAAGTGTCCATAGAAAAAGGAAAGTTTCCAGAGAGAAATCATCCAAGATGTTGTTCCAGAGTTTGTACTCAAGGCTTAGAAGTACAGTGTCTAGGCATATGAAAGTGTGTAAAAGGTGGAGAAGAGAGAAACGTCAACCTTCGGAAAAGGAAACTAAGGAAGATTTCTACGTTGGCATTGTCTAGCTTCCAACTGTTCCTGGATGGTTATATCTTGTTCAATGTCTACCCATGAACATTCAAGTTCGACTTGGTTAGTAGCTGTTTTAAGAATGGTGTTGAAAAGGTTTAAGGCAATGTGCATTTGCTTTGATAATCCAGGTTCGATATTGGGCTATGTTGGTACAGGGATAGTCATGGAGGAACATTAAAAATAGGAAAAACTTCAGAGAGAGATTAAGTGTTGTCTCAATTTGGTCGTATAAAAGAGAATTTACGATTTCAGGAATAAAATAGGGATGCAAATCAAAGGCTCTTTCCCGTAACTGAGTTATTTTTTAATAAAAGGTATGAGGTGAGAGAAAAACATTTAGTTGTCTATGGTGTAAGGCTCCTATCAAGGGAGAATCTCACATATAAACAGAAGAGGAAAACTGTAAGGAAATAACCGATGTAGCAGAGAATATGTGTAGAATTCTGAAAATGTGGACTAGTCTTACACCCATTGATAGCTAGTACAGAGGAAAAACAGTAAACAATTACAGAAAACCAAAATTCATCCTCTATAGTAGTGGTCGTACTAAATTATAACGAAGCACATCGGTTAGGAATATGAAATGAAACGAAATATGAGATATAAGAAAACAAACTTGTAACACAGTCGTGACGGAATTGAGAATCTTCAGATTTGCTTTGTATTAACTCTCAAATGTAAAAAACTCTGTTACAATCGACACAAAAAGGTCCATCCATTTTCATTTCTTTCTGTGGTATATTTATACAATTTTACAAATAAGATAGAATCTCAATAGTCACAAAATTTTGGTTATGACAGGGAGGAGAGAAATCGCTCCATTTCTTCTCCTCTGTCTTCACTTGGTGCCAGACGTTTGTCCTCGCACGGGCTCGGTACAACCGACACATATTTCAACCAGTTGAGATATTAGCCGCGACAGTTTTGCTTGACAGCTGGCTTCAAAGAAGTAACATTCTCGGGCTAACTGCTGCATCCTATCTTCCATTTTTCCATCTATGATGTCGATGGTGCATAATTGCGCGCTGGGTCTAATCATGCATTTGTCTATTTGGATTATGTCCACCATAGTCATCTGGGAAATATAGGCCGAATCTCTTTCCTCTTTTTCCTTTAGATCAAGCGAGATTTTCTCCACATTCATTTGCATCAACGTCTCGGCATTACCTTCGTTGTCAATGCCTAGTAGATTGTCGTTTATAGAACCAAAGGCCTCTTCTAAGGAATTGGTTATCATTTTGGCTTGTTGTTTGCCTTCGACGATGTTATGCTCCCATTCCTTTAATAGAATGTTTCCTCTAGTTTGCTCTGAAATGGTGAACCTGGGAGTACCTGCCGAAACCCTGTTGTTTGTGGCTATCACAGCCTCTTGGAAGGCGATGCGAGATGCTCCGACATCCCTTTCTCTGGCAGATAAGTTCTCGGAAACCTGATTGACTAGAAAATAGTTGTCTCCGATCGCTTCTACCTTGGTGAGCAAATTTCCCTGTGCATCAGAGACTCTGCTCTGAATCTCGATCGCCTGGGATTTGAACATCCCGATGTTTATAATTTTGTTCTCAGCGATCTCCACCCTAGCTTGTAGCTGTTCGATCAAATCCATTTTCTGAATCACTTGGATTTGTCCATCCTGGATCGCCAGTTGTGCTTGCGCGATCTTAGTTTTTAGTAGCTCTATCTCATTTTTATCGGCCAACCTGGCCTGCTCTATTCCTACGCTTGCCTAGTATTTAGTAGTCTTTGTTGTTGTGGCCAGTCTGGCTTCAAGGGTCCTAATGAGGCGATTTTTTATTTTAAGTTGGTTTTTTAAGAGCCCAACTGAAAATTGATTCGCCAAGGCATATGCTCCTAGTGTCCCTGCTATTTCAGTAGTGAATTGCTCATTCTTTTTGTCCTTTCCATCAGTTATAAATTTATATTTCTTGGCAGTTGACTCTCCTTCCTGGTAGAATTCCCTTTTTACTACTGCCTTTCTCTTCTTATCGAAGAAAAACTCATTCGGAGGGAGTTATTCCACCCTTATGGGCCTCAACTCTTCATTGAATATCCATCCTACATCGATATTTCCCTGCGTCGACTGCAAGGGGGTAATTGATGTGATAGGTTCTCCGATCTGCTTCACAAATTTTCCCGGAGTAGCGACCAGACTCTACTTCTTTGGCAGGTCGGGAGTCTTTATCTCTGCTTTCGGACTCTTAGTTTCCTCCCCCTCATCCTGGTGTTTTCCTTGGTCAGGAGTCGCATCCTTAGAGCCTTCGGCATCCTTCTGTTTCACCTCTGAAGTACCTGGACCCTCACCTTGCAACACTGTGGGAAGACAACTACGTCGATGTTCCTAGAACTTCAGAACATCGGCTCTTTTCTTGGGTGCTAAAGTTTGTATCCGAGCCAGAATCTCGGCATAGGACCTTGCGCCTCGAAAAATGTCATCCGAGGGTGAATTCTCTTGCTCAAATCTCTTGAGCCCGCAACTGGCCAAATGATTTCTCATGACCCTCTGTGGATCGTGTTTATTGTATTCAATGGAGACCAAATTTAGGTCTTCTAGGGCTGCTGCCTCAGCTTTGGCATGCCTGAAATCTAATAAAGAATAAGAATTCAAATGAACAGGAAAAGGTGGGCATACCTTCTTTGAATATCCCTTAAGCTCTTTGCTTATACCATCGATTACTGTCTGCCAGGCAACTTCGCTACAAGCTAGCTTGTCGGGAATGAATAATGGCAGCACATGCGGGGGAACAGAAGCCCCAAAAACTCTGAGGTACGAAAATTCTGCTTCGACATACTAGTCTGCTATGCTACTTAGATTTGTTACTATGCTGTCCGAGATTCAGGGTGGCGGATGACCAAAAATGGTGACATGCAGGGGCACCATCACCCAATTAAAGATTTCATACACAAATGTTTCTGCTTTGTTTTCCCATAATTTTGCATGATATATGTGTATGGGCTCGTCTTCTTCCGGAGTCCAACAATAGCTCATTAAGGGAAATGGTGTCATACAACAAATTGCGTCCATAATGTATGTAGACATGAAGAATGAAGACGCCTTCCCATTCTCTTTCTGTGCCCGATATTTTGTGACCCGACTGGTCAAGCTATTAGAAAGCATCCTTTCCTAGTCAAAGGAACTTCCTTTGGTGACCCGAAACATTAGAGGCACCCACAGAAGGAAAAATGTGAGGCGTCCTCTTTCCCATATAACCTTCATGTCATCATGGCTACATATTTGTACTGTGGTTCTAAAGAAGTGATTGAATATATTCCATGGGTATTAGCTCTAAACTTCGCGGTGTTCGAAACCCAATCCTTTATTAAACTAGACATGGTTTTATCATACTGAACGCATTCCTTCTTCTTGAACTCGTCCAAGAATTTAGTGCCATATGTGTAGTCAGACGTCGTGGGCAGCTTATACATGGCTTGCAGATGTTCCGCCCTGAAAGTCCCAATGGTGACTTTCTTCTCGTTCATGATGGTTCTAGTCAGTATGTCCACATGGTCCAATGCCCATTGGACTGTGTCATAATATGGAAGCAGTCGTGGCCTGGCCGCTACTTTGTGCATTCTGGATTGGATGACTATTTTGTACTTGGTGGTTATATCATGTTTTTCGTTGTCGCTGGAGTTGTCGGAATAGTCCACCAACTCTGCCTGTAGAACATCGAAAACGAATGACCAATTTGGGACCGAATCGATACTTCAAGGCGAAGTATCAGTGACATTGTCTGAGCCTTGTCCCAAAACCTCAACATTTTCCTTTGATTCTTTTCGCGGAGCCATGGCTGGAGATTGCATTTTGGCTCTTCTGTGATAGAAATGCGTATACATGCAGAAGTCAGCTGCTCAGAGATAATGTGATCTCCGTAATATGAATTGCATTTGTTATAATGAACCACAACTCTTATATATATTTGAAAACTCGGTACCTTTCAGAACAAGTCTGTCAAATCATATTTAGAAATAAATTGTGCAATAAAAATCCGATCTTATATTTATCAATTTACCCTATTTCCTCATTAATGTCATAAATTTTGGAGGTTTAAAAGTCAGTTGTCATATGGAAAGAATAAGGCTACCTCATGAATCCTGCAAGCATCGAAACGCGGGATATGTCTTGATTTATCTTAATTAATCTAGTTTTACCAACGTTAATCAATATTTCGGTACTCGTTATATCGGGGATTTTAGTTTAACACTTTGAATCTCTAACACTCGAGACTGTGAAGATCGATTCTGATTAATAAAAGGTAATTGTGATTTGGGGTTCGATTAATTTTATAATTATTATATTTTCCATATCACAACTCGGAGCTTCAAGGATAAGTTTCTAGAAGATTTACATGCCGAGCTGCGAAACCACGAGATCGCGATAACATGAATTAATTAAAAGGGAAGATAATCTTGTATTAAGTGATTAATTAACTACATTATATCCACATCGTGATTTCGCGAGTTGGGGTTTAGACGGTGTAACTTTCGAGAAGGACAACGCCCAGTGGCGAAATGTCGAGAGAATCTTTTACCACGGTTTAGCTTTTACCTTTAACCTTGACATGGGTTACTCAAATAAGGACCTCGTGCTCTCGGCCATCGGGGCTATAACAATAAATTTTTGGGTTTGGCGAATGTCGAGGGGTGAACGCCGAGGGGCGAAACCCCGATGACATTTAATCATGGGTTAGGGAAAACTTTACCCTCATTAATGTCTTGAGTGAAAAATTAAAATGGTTTCGCTGTTTTGTGGCTCGAGATGTGTGAACTACATGACTTATAGTATTCGACCTATGAGATCCCGAAGTAGAACAAAAGAGGAAACATTCTTACGAAAGGTAGGACTTTATTTGAGAGTATAATAATCATCACTTCTCGCATGGTAAAGCTTTAGAGATCTTGATATCTCAGAGGGAAATTATGAAAACCATCTTTAGATTTCAAGCATTAAAAATGAAATTTGTGACGGGCTAGAAAAACAAAGGCGGCTTCAACATAGGCTCCAAATAGGGATCCCACCTTCCTGTGAGGCAAGAAGAATAGTAGACCACTTGCCAATATTGGGTAAATGGAGTCAATAGCTCAATCAGGAGAAAAGGTTACTGAGAATAGGGTATCAAAGGGGGAAAGAGACTTCGTTCTTCACCTTGAATTTAAAAAAAAAAAATAAGATATTGTTTCTAAACATGGTTGTAGTCCCTTTCACAACTTTCCCTTTCCTGCTACTAAATTCAGGTATGCTTTAAGACAATCAAAACAGTCCTAGGAGACCCAACAGATCTTGCGGCTATTGACTTGCATCAAAAGAATAAGATTATATGTTTTTAATTGGGGAGTCCTGTCTGAATTTGGGATGTGGATCAGGTTTCGAAAAGCATTGGTTACCAGAGTAGAGTGGCATTCATGTATAATAGCCTTACAGATATCTCAGACATTTCTTCACTGCCAGCGAGCCTGTTCAGTACCCTGGTGAAGTTATCTGACCCCTTTTTACTGAATTTCCTTTCAACACTTTGGAATATATTTATGCATTTAAATGATGAGACGAGGGCAATCATTTTTGAATTACCTTTCATCGTCTCTCAAACTAGGTGGGGGCAATCATTTCTGAATTTCCTTTCACCACATGTCTTATAATTTTCTTTTTAGAGCACGAAGATGGGGGCAATCAGTTTGTATCAGGGATGATATCTGTGTAATATTTCACATTATAGGTATGTAAACTTACTTTGATTACTTGGTACCAACCTTCCCTTGACCTTCACAACATCTTCGTTCTTGGGGAGAAAAAGGATAATAACTTTTTAAGGGCATTTTATTTGAGCAAGCTTCAACCCTCCGATGCCATTGAAAAACCTAGGAAAGTTAGGATCACTCTAAACATTCCTTCGCTTAGCAGGTGATCGAGTAGTTGTGAAGACTCGCTTTCTTTCCAAAATCTTCTTTGAAGCTCACAAGTTTGAAACGAAAAACTTTTATCCCTTCGCATATGAAACATAAAGATGGTGACTTTTTAAAAGGTAAACCCAAAGGTAGAAAGGATGCCAGGTGTTTACACCCAATTCGTCACTTGGTGAGAAAATAAAGAGTGCTTACATTCCCAGTTGGGTCCTGCTAAGCATGACAGCTGTAAAAGGAAAGGTTAGAAAGAGAACAACAAAGTTATAAACAAGAATTAAATTAAAACAAACTAAAACTATGAGCATATGAAAAAAGGAAAAATAAATACAAATGGACCAATATCACCAATGTATAAGCTGATCAATTGATGAAATCCAAAGGCACAATGAAGAAAGGGGACTATGAGTCCCTTCTTTCTCCAATGGAAAGCTCTTGAGGCCCTCACAAACTTGCTCTCCTTACAATAGAAAATGAGGATAATGATGAAAGAACTCCAAGCATATCCACTCAAGAGAGAGGTGGATAGCTCAATGAGATGGTGCTAAAGTGGTATTGCCAAGGAGTGAGTCCTTAAACAATATAAGCAGCATAACATTACATGAAATTCCTTGAGAAAATGATGGTTATTCATGGATTTTTATAACATAGCATTGGGTGATTATGTAACCTCTTTGGAGTGTGAAAAGGGGCTCTTTAGGGCTCAATTAGGTCTTTGACCAGCCTACCATGCGGATTCAGCTCAGATTTGGGGTCAAATCGGCTTGGGAGCTGATCCATTAGTGGTTGGGAGGCCGACCAATTTCAATAAATGTGTCGTTTAGCAGGTGTGCGAGTTTTTGCACCAACAGCCGCACGTCGTGCGTGCATGCGCCTGTGGTACATTCATGTTACGTGCATATGCCTGCGCACCCAGCTGATGTAAAGAGCCCTTCAATTTTTGGTCACTTTGTATAGTTTCTGACCTTTCTGAATGCTATGAAATTAATGTGATGCCATGAATGACCTTTTTCCTGTGTTGACAATGCAGAATTCTTGTCGTCATGTGCGAACGAAATTTCGGTGATAACAGATGCCCCCTGATGGATGAGGTTATGAGCATATGTATAGCTGAAATCCATCAATTTTTATTCTACTGAGAATGTTGTTGTAAGGGAGAGCAATAGTGGGACCATGTAGAGCAATCCGTTGGAGAAGAAAGGAACCGGTAGAACCTGACCTTCCATAAGGTGCGTAAAAATATACAAGTGTGTACAAATGAGGCGGGCATGCCCCATGCTCGTGTGATGTAACTCTGAACAATGACTGAAGTGTTGCTGTAGACAACTACAGTTCCCTCGGGGGCGGTAATGATGAAGGCGGAAGACAATTCTGCAAAGGAACATACTCTGAACAATAGGCAATGGTCGCGGTAATAAGCAGTGATGATGATGCGGGCATTGATGGCCCTACCAAGCTCAGAGGTCTTCAACAAATGATAATAAGAACTGCAATAGTCGCAAAGTAATACCCACCGCAACATGAGAAAGTGTTGGCGTCAAATGTTATGGGGGTCAACGACATCAGGGAGCAATGGTGTTTCCCTCTGTGTCGTCCGAGATCTCTCATTGAATGGGAAATGAGAATCAAGATACTGTCGTCCTTCTGGAAAATTGTACTGATGTCAACAAAAGGAGGACGTGACTCCCAGAAGCAAAGGGCTCCATGGAATCTACTGAGGTGAGGAAGTGGCAGAGGTACATGGATGAAGTCAAGAAGTGGGAAGACTCAAGACTGCCCTTGGTTGGAGGGTGGATGATATAATGAGTGGCCACCACCATGTGATAAGATCTAGTGTCAGGGGGACGACAAGACCAGGGATAAGTTGTGCTAGAGGCGGGACAAGGTGAACAAATTCAACGGGTAAAGGTAAGTGACCTGGGTAGTACTCTAAAGATATAGATGATGCCGACAAGGGTAGATGAGGAACAATGCTCCAACTGAGGGCGACATGAGTTGCGTGTGGCCAAACAAGGAAAGCAGGTTTCCAACAGTGACGACAAAAGCAAATGACTGAAAATAAAGGTGTTTGTACAATAAATAATGAATAATCTGGGAAAAAGTGTACAAATACAGAAACGGGTGCCCCAGTGTGAAATGAGTGCCCCAGGGAGGGAAGAAATTTCTTGGAAAATCGATGAAGGGTGGGGGCCCCATTGGTGAGTTTCTGTATAAGGTAGGTGGAATGAAGATAGGTTCGCAGATGGGCAAACTGATGGTGGATGAAATGGAGGGTTCATGATCCTACGGAGGTGCAGGTAAAAAATGATAGAACCATAAAGCGATGATCTGGGAGTCCATATGGGAAGCTAGAAAAATGAGGAGAAGAAGTATGTGGTTGATCCGCAACATGATGAAAGACTATCGGGACTCCCATCCCTAAAGGGTAATGAAGAACAACATGAGTGTCAAAAGTGCAAAAAGGTGCTATGAATGGGACAACTCATGTGGGTAAGAAAGATACCGGGTAATAGTACTGATGATGCAAATGGAGGTGTGAGTACTGCAGAGCCGGGAATGGGTATCCTAAAGGCCAATATCAGAGGGTGTGACTGGAAATGTAAATGCAATATAGCAGGAGAGACTACATGCTAGTGCTGAGTATATACCTGAAGGAATGATGTTGAGAGATGATGATCACGTACCTGCACACAGAACAACCAAATACCCAAAGTGAACAATATCTGAAGAGAATCAAATAAATGAGCATGTATTAGATAAATGTGACAATGCGCGTGCGTACCTGAGTGTGTTATGAAAAGATGCACCGCCAGGCAATAGTGAAAATGATCACCCGACGAAAATGACTATGTAAGTGGCTGAAAATGGTTCGGAAAACGGAGCGTATGGGCTCCGGTACAAAAAGAAAATGAAAGTGGGGAAAGTGATTAGATATGGATAGTGGGCCCATAATGCTATCCCAAGTGCACCGATACTATGGGAAATCGGGTGGTAGTTTGGGGGGAGGACATGTACTTCCCCTGTTCTCGAGGATTGATGAAGAAGTATAATAAATCACATTCGCAGGAGCATTGGTATGGAGGGCCGGAGGAAACTCCGGAAGAGATGTGTGGCGTGCCGCGGCTAATGTGTGGTGGACGTATGGTATAGATGGGCAATGGTGTGTATAATGGCCATAATCGGAACATATGGCGCAAACGAATTTGGTTCGCGGCCCTTTGCTACTTGAGTTAGGAGAGGTAACAACAGTACTTGCTATAGTGGCGAGCGGTGATGGTGTTGGATTGAGTGGAATGAGGTTCCATAACTCAGGTACAAATGGGCATCTGTGGGTTGGGTGTCCGTCTTTCTCACATAGTGCACAAGGTATTGGGATGCGTGGAGGAAGTGGAGCTATGGGTTCTTTCTTCTTTATACTGCCCCCAATTGTGGCAGGGGGGTTAGTGATTGAGGGTGTAGAGGGTATGGTGGGAGTAAGTGTGGGAATCGTCATTGGGATTCCTTCCATTTGGGGGGGAAGGGATGGTTGAGGAACCATCGTTGGTGGATGTAAATACCAAACTGGAGTTGCCAACACCATATTAGGTAGTGTGAGTGTTGCGGCTACCTGAAAAGCTTCGATACTGGGTGGATGGTAAAAGAAGGGGGTTTGAGTAATGGCTTGGGGAACGGTCTCCCAAAATAGGAGATGGCCCTGGGGAGAGGTGAACTCATGAACTGGTGGAGTCGACAAGTTCATAGGAGGCTCATGAGGGGGGAGCTCTGCGACTAGTGGGACGTCAGATATGATAGAAGTCTCCCTAGAAGGAAGGGTATCCTCCATGTCAGTTCCTTTAGAGGAAACTACACACACTTGTGCTGAAAAAGATGGGTTTAGGAATGGTGATGTTCCCTGACAAGTGCCCATCATGGGTGGGTCTTGGAATAATCTAGGGCCATTGTTGGCAACTAGAAAATCATTCGTGCTAACATGAACAAGGGGGAGGGTGTTATCGATGTTGGTGGAATGGTTAGGCTCATAATGTGTAAGTTGGTCGATGTTGACGATATTCCCATTATGGGGGAACATCATCATACGAAACATAGAAGAGGCGACTGCCTTCATAGCATACATGTAGTTGCATCCGAACAGGATATTGTAATCAAGCTGGGCATTGATAACTTCAATGTTAATGAGGATGGTTTTTCCCCCAATTTCTATGGGGACATTTTGACAAAGCCCGGTGGAAGATGTTGGTCAACCGTCGTAAGCTCGAAGGGTGTTGGTAGAGGGTACTAGCTCAGGGGAGCCAATTTGCTGCCATATGTCTTTAGACATGATGTAGGTGGATGCACCTTCATCGATGATACACCGATGAACTGTGGTGTTCCAAATCTTAACGGGTATCTAGAAGGCTACGTGGGCGGGAAGACGTGGTTCTCCGTTATCTGAATCAAATGTGATCAGCTGGGTGTCAGCTGTGTTGATTGCCCCCAAGGAAAAAAGCAAGGATTTCCTCTGTGAGGGGCATATTTGGAGTACCTCCAACATAGATATGGCTGCTAGAGACTGGGCTAAGTCATCCACCAGACTATAATTATGAGTAGCCTTAGCATGAGGGTTATGCACATTCCGTCGTAAAGGCATATGTGGTATGCGAGGAATGGGTTCCGCGTTAGGACATGGAATCATCAATGGTTGGCCTGTAGTAGCTGGTCGTGTTTCTGAGGTGGTTGGGGTAGAGTCAGGAGGCATACCATATTGACGACTGCGAGTGTTCAGAAGGATTTCTTCATTGGTGAGGAAGATACTGCGATCGACCAAATCCCTGGGTTGAGTGGCACCCGGGGTGGCATATTTCCCCATTTGTGGTGGGG
>SNQJ01S0029145.1:111275-138778 GCA_010110895.2 Picea sitchensis
GTAATGTTATTTTATTTATGTTGGCTTTAGGCCATTAGTTGTAATTATACCTCCTAGTCTCCTATATATACCAAGGAGACATTTTCATTTTGAATCATCTAGTACTTGAACATTTAAGTGGGGTAAAAGGAGGCTGCCCCCTCGAAGAGGTTTATTATCTTAAATTATCTCTTTTTCAAGGCGTTGAGTACTTTTCGAAAGCTCCAGTGAAAGTTACTTTGGCCACAGGTTGGGATGGTTTAACCTCGGCTGGGAGTTTATTATACAGTTTGTTGAATCTCTGAATAAATTCCATGACTGTTTCTGAGTTCTTTTTCCTTAAAGTCCCAAATTCGGTTAAATAATATATATGGTCTTTTCTCTTGCCCCATTGTCTGAGGAAAGCATCATCCAAAGCGTCATAAGACAAGATAGAAGCTGCAGGTAGGATCTGAAACCAAGTTCGGACTTGGCCTTCGAAGGTTTGGACAAGAAGTCTCGAATATACATCCTCATGTTCGATATCTAGAATATTTGCGAATTGATCAAAGAAATTAATATGTTCGGCCGCGGTCAGATCGCCTTCCCTGGTGAATTTTGGTAAATTTTTTATGTAATTTTCGGGAAGTTCGTGTAGAGGGACTGGCAATACTAAGGGAGCATATCTGGCTGCAACTTTTGCAAACACTTTGGGAGGGGGAGCAGGCCCTTGGCCTCCATCTCCTCTTAGAGGGGCTCCTCCTCCACCTCCTCCTATAAACCCTCCACCTCCTCCTCCAAAGGATGCCATCGTTATTTGTGGACAGTTATAAAGGGGGTTCTGGTAAATTAAAAGTGACTCTTTATTTTCTTCGCGAAGAGGAAAATCTTATGAGGAAAGATAAGGAACACGAGGACTCAGTTCCTCAGATTTGCAAGAGACGAAATCAGGAGAACCGATGGGTGTGGAAATCGAGTGTGTAACACACTCTTCAGAATTTGATGGGGTCAGAAAATTTAATTGAAGGAAATATGGTATGTCAAAAGCCGACGAACTTTCAAGAGGGCCCTTTCCTTTGTGTACTAAGGGGATTGTCGGATGAATCTCACTCCTAACTTCGGAGCAGTTTGGCATTGAAACTTTAGTGTCAAAGAGAGGGCTGAGTGAAGTTGATGGTTCGGAAGAACTCTTAGTCTCTAGTGGTGGGGTTTTAAGTTTGTAAACTGCAGCGGTTGGCTTAAGAGAGCCTTTTGCCTTTAGAATCCTTTTGGGATCAGTAACGGGCGTAATCTACTTACCATCCGGGTTTTGTCTGGTATTCCTTCGACTGGATGCCAGTTTATTATTTGTGGAGTCGCCAAGTGAAATATTAGGAAGCCTTAAAAGGTGTGTACTCTTTGTTCACTATCAAAGGGTAACACTTTCAAAGAAAAACAAATGTCATTTTTCGAGGGAAAAAGATCTCGCAACTTCAGTCCCCGACAATGGCGCCAGAAAGATGTTGTTCCAGAGTCTGTACTTAAGGCTTAGAAGTACAATGTCTAGGCATCCAAAAGTGTGTAAAAGGTGGAGAAGAGAAAAACGTCAACCTTCGACAAAGGAAACTAAGGAAGATTTCTATGTTAGCATTTTCTAGCTTCCAACTGTTCCTAGATGATTATATCTTGTTCAATGGCTGCCCATGAACGTTCAAGTTTGACCCGGTTAGTAGCTGTTTTAAGAATGGTGTCGAAAAGGTTTAAGGCAATGTGCATTTGGTTTGATAATCTGGGTTCGATATTGGGCTGTGTTGGTACAGGGACAATCATGGAGGAACAATAAAAATAGGAAAAACTTCAGAGAGAGATTAAATGTTGTCTCAATTTGGTCGTATAAAAGAGAATTTACGGTTTCAGGAATAAAATAGGGATGCAAATCAAAGGCTCTTTCCCGTAACTGAGTTATTTTTTAATAAAAGGTATGAGGTGAGAGAAAAACATTTAGTTGTCTATGGTGTAAGGCTCCTATCAAGGGAGAATCTCACGTATAAACAGAAGAGGAAAACTGTAAGGAAATAACAAATGTAGCAGAGAATATGTGTAGAATTTTGAAAATGTGGACTGGTCTTACACCCGCTGATAGCTGGTACAGAGGAAAAACAGTAAACAATTATAGAAAACCAAAATTCATCTGCTATAGTAGTGGTCGTATTAAATTATAATGAAGCACATCAGTTAGGAATATGAAATGAAACGAAATATGAGATATAAGAAAACAAACTTGTAACACAGTCGTGACGGAATTGAGAATCTTCAGATTTTCTTTGTATTAACTCTCAAATGTAAAAAACTCTATTACAATCGACACAAAAAGGTATAGTATATTTATACAATTTTACAAATAAGATAGAATCTCAATAGTCACAAAATTTTGGTTATGACAGGGAGGAGAGCTATCGCTCCATTTCTTCTCCTCTGTCTTCACTTGGTGCCAGACGTTTGTCCTCGCACGGGCTCAGTATAGGTGACACATCTTTCAACCAGTTGAGATATTAGCCGCGACGGTTCTGCTTGACAGCTGGCTTCAAAGAAGTAACATTCTCGAGCTAACTGCTGCAGCCTATCTTCCATCTGTCCATCTATGATGTGGATGGCGCATAATTGCGCGCTGGGTCTAATCATGGATTTGTCTATTTGGACTATGTCCAGCATAGTCATCTGGGAAATATCGGTCGAATCTCTTTCCTCTTTTTCCTTTAGATCAAGCGAGATTTTTTCCACATTCATTTGCATCAATGTCTCGGCATTACCTCTGCTGTGAATGCCTAGTAGATCGCTGTCTATAGAACTAAAGGCCTCTTCTAAGGAATTGATTATCTTTTTGGCTTGCTGCTTGCCTTCCGCGATGTTATGCTCCCATTCCTTTAATAGAATGTTTCCTTTGGTTTTCTATGAAATGGTGACCCTGGGACTACCTGCTAAAACCCTATTGTTTGTGGCTATCGCACCCTCTTGGAAGGTGACCCTAGCTACTTCAGCATCCCTTTCTCTAGAAGATAAGTTCTCGAAAACTTGATTGACTAGCAAATAGTTGTCCTGGATCGCTTCTACCTTGGCGAGCAAATTTCGCTCCGCCGCAAAGACTCTACTCTGAATATCGATCGCCTGGGATTTGAACATCCTGATGTTTATCATTCTGTTCTTGGCGATCTCCACCCTGGCCTGTAGCTATTCGATCAAATCCCTTTGCTGACTCACTTGGATCTGACCATCCCGGACCCCCAGCCGTGCTTGCTCAAGGTTAGTTTTGAGCAGCTCTATCTTGTTTTTATCGGCCAACCTGGCCTGCTCTATTCCTACGCTTTCCTGGACTTTAGCAGTCTTTGTTGTTGTGGCCAGTCTAGCTTCAAGGGTCCTAATGAGGCGATTTTTTCTTTTAAGTTGGTTTTTTAAGAGCCCAACTGAAAATTGATTCACCGAGACATATGCTCCTAGTGTCCCTGCTATTTCAGTAGCGAATTGCTCATTCTTTTTGTCCTTTCCATCAGTTATAACTTTATATTTCTTGGCATTTGACTCTCCTTCCTGGTAGAATTCCCTTTTTACTACTTCCTTTCTCTTCTTATCAAATAAAAACTCATTTGGAGGGAGTTCTTCCACCCTTATGGGCCTCAAATCTTCATTGAATATCCATCTTGCATCGATATTTCCCTGCATCGACTGCAAGAAGGTAATTGATGTGATAGGTTCTCCTATCTGCTTCGTATATTTTCCCAGAGTAACGACCGGACTCTGCTTCTTTGGTGGGTCGGGAGTCTTTATCTCTGCTTCCAAACTCTTAGTTTCCTCCCCCTCGTCCTGGTGTTTTCCTTGGTCAGGAGTCGCATCCTTAGAGCCTTTAGCATCCTTCTATTTCACCTCTGAAGTACTTAGACCCTCACCTCGCAACACTACGGGAAGACAACTACATCGATGTTCCTGGAACTTCATAACATCGGCTCTTTCCTCGGGTGCTAAAGTTTGTATCGGAGCCAGAATCTTGGCATAGGACCTTGCGCCTCGAAAAATGTCATCTTAGGGTGAATTCTCATGCTCAAATCTCTTGAGCCCACAATTGGCCAAATGATTTCTCACGACCCTCTATGGATCGTGTTTCTTGTATTCAATGGAGACCAAATTTAGGTCTTCTAGGGCTGCTGCCTCGGCTTTGGCATGCCCGAAATCTAATAAAGAATAATAATTCAAATGAACAGGAAAAGGTGGCCATACCTTCTTTGAATATCCCTTAAGCTCTTTGCTTATACCACCTATTACTGTATGTCGTGCAACCTCGCGACAAGCCAGCTTGTCGGGAATGAACAATGGCAGCGCATGCGGGGGAACATAAGCCCCAAAAACTCTGAGTTATGAAAATTCTGCTTCGACATACCAGTCTACTATGCTGCTCAAATTCATTACTATGTTGTCTAAGATGCGGGGTGGCGGATGACCAAAAGTGGTGACATGCAGGGGCACCATCACCCAGTTAAAGATTTCATACACAAAATTTTCGGCTTTGTTTTCCCATAATTTTGCATGATATACGTGTATGGGCTCATATTCTGCTAGAGTCCAACTCCAACTCATTAAGGGAAATGGTGTCATACAAAAAATTGCGTCCATAATGTATGTAGACATGAAGAATGAAGACACCTTCCCATTCTCTTTCTGTGCCTGATATTCTGTGACCCGACTGGTCAAGCTATCGGAAAGCATCTTTGCCTAGTCAAAGGAACTGCCTTCGGTGACCCGGAACATTAGAGGCACGCATGGAAGGAAAAAATGTGAGGTGTCCTCTTTCCCGTATAACCTGCATGTCATCATGGCTACATATTTGTACTATGGTTCTAAAGAAGCGATTGAATATATGTCGTGGGTATCAGCTCTGAACTTCGTGGTGTTTGAAACCCAATCCTTTTTTAAATTGGACATGGTTTTATCATATTGAACGCATTCCTTCTACTTGAACTCATCCAAGAATTCAACACCATATGTGTAGTCGGACGTCGTGGGCAGCTTATACATGGCTTGTAGATGTTTCGGCCTGAAAGTCCCGATGGTGACTTTCTGCTCGTTCATGATGGTTTTGGTCGGTATGTCCACATGGTCCAATGCCCATCGGACCATGTCATAATATGGAAGTAGTCGTGGCCGGGCCACTACTATGTGCATTCCGGATTGGATGACTATTTTGCACTTGGTGGTTATATCATCTTTTTCGTTGTCGCTGGAGTCATTGGAATAGTCCACCAATTCTGCCTGTAGAACATCCAAAACGAATGACCAATTCGGGACCGAATCGATACTTCGAGGCAAAGTATCAGTGACATTGTCTGAGCCTTGTCCCGAAACCTCAAAATTTTCCTTTGATGCTTTTCGTGGAGCCATGGCTAGAGATTGCGTTTTGGCTCTTCTGTGATAGAAATGCATATACATACAGAAGTCAGTTGCTCAGAGATAATGTGCTCTGCGTAATATGAATTGAATTTGTTCTAATGAACCACAACTCTTATATATATTTGAGAACTCGGTACCTTTCAGAACAAGTCTGTCAAATCATATTTAGAAATAAATTGCGCCATAAAAATCCGATCTTATATTTATCGATTTACCCTATTTCCTCATTAATGTCATAAATTTTGGCAGTTTAAAAGTCAGTTGGCATATGGAAAGAATAAGGCTACCTCGTGAATCATGCAAGCATCGAAACGTGGGATATGTCTTGATTTAGCTTAATTAATCTGGTTTTACCAACGTTAATCAATATTTCAGTACTCGTTATATCGGGGATTTTAGTTTAACACTTTGAATCTCTAACACCCGAGACTGCGAAGATCGATTCTGATTAATAAAAGGTAATTGTGATTTGGGGTTCCATTAACTTTATAATTATTATATTCTCCATATCACGACTCAGAGCTTCGAAGATAAGTTTCTGGAAGATTTACATGTCGAGCTGCGAAATAGCGAGATTGCGATAACATGACTTAATTAAAAGGGAAGATAATCTTGGATTAAGTGATTAATTAATTACGTTATATCCTCATCATGATTTTATAATTCAGGTTTTAGACGGTGTAACTTTCGAGAAGGACAACGCCGAGTGGAGAAATGTCGAGAGAATATTTTACCACTGTTTAGCTTTTACCTTTAACCTTGACATGGGTTACTCAAATAAGGACCTCGTGTTCTTGGCCATTGGGGCTATGACAATAATTTTTTGGGTTTGGCGAACACTGAGGCGCGAAACCCCAACAACATTTAATCATGGGTTAGGGAAAACTTTACCCTCGTTACTGTCTTGAATGAAAAATTAAAACAATTTCGCTGTTTCGTGGCTCGAGATGTGTGAACTACATGACTTATAGTATCTGACCTATGAGATCCCGAAGTAGAACAAAAGAGGAAACATTTTTATGAAAGGTAGGACTTGTTTAGAGAGTATAATAATCATCATTTCTCACGTGGTAAAGCTTCAAAGATCTCGATATCTCAGAGGGAAATTATGAAAACCATCTTTAGATTTCAAGCATTAAAATGAAATTTGTGACGGGCTAGAAAAACAAAGGCAACTCCAACACAAACCATGTAAGTGTATGATGTAGTCAAGGGAAGTCCAAGAATGTGGGTGCAGTGAGGGCCAAGGATGAAAAGTGTTACCTATGGGTACCTTTGTAGAAGGCGAGCTATCTCTGTCATGGATGCAACTTTTCCAAGCCCATTTTCGCCTTTATTTTTCTTTTTGTTCAAGAGCTAACCAGGGGACAATGTCTTGGCATGGTGACTATTATCCCCGATTTCTAGGGATAACCAGGAGATCATGTCTCGAGGCCCACAAGTCCTAGACATGGGGTATCGAGAGCAGGATTGGCCTAAGCATGGCCCTGGAGGGTCCATCCTTTTCTTCTTTCATAAGGTTCGTCTTGTCAGTAGCAACAACATCCATCACCATCGGCTTGGTCTTGTATCAGAGAAGGCTCTTGCTCCATGAGGTAATTGGTCCAGGTATCATGGTATGTGTGACTTTTGATCATTAAAACCTTTAAATCTATGCATCTGATTCTTTTTATCTCCGACAACTTCTTGGATCTTACATTATCCCACTTGACCATGCTTGGGGAAATTGACAGGGTGCCCTAGCAAGCCTGTACTCATAGGTTTTGGTTTGCCACCAGGAGGATTTTTGAAGAGACATCATCCACTCCCATCATACCACCACTTTTTCATCTTATCTCTCACTCATTTACCCCATTCCCCTTGTCTGGGCATTGGATTGACCTATTTGTAGGGTTGCACTTTATCTTGTGGGAAGAAGGGCCTAAAGGCCTAGAAGGTAAAAGTAGTTGGTAAAACATAAAAATCCTAGAAATAAAAACTCGAGATGCTTCATCCAGGGATCCCTGAGAAGGAAATTAAAAGCCTCTTAGCAAGAAACAAGAGGGACCTGAAAATTAACAAACAAGACCTTGCCAAGAGGATAGGGGGTCTAATCATGAGACAACCTATTAGGTTCATGGGTACCTAACAGTATGACATTGCCACCATCTGGTTACCACGCCAGGGCAGAGACCTTTGGTTTCATCGCCAAGGGAAAGGGTGTCTCATCACGAGCCAACCTTCTCATCTCTATGAAAGTACTTGTGGGTAACACTATTAGCTTTGGTCACCATGCCAAGGGAGTGTCCTTCGGTTATCCCTTGAATAAAAAGAAAAAAAAGAAGAAAAAGAAAACAAAGAAAAGAATAAAGGCAAGAACGGTCTTGGAAAAATTGCATCCATGACGGGTACAGCTTGCCTTTTACAAAGGCACCCACAGATAACATCATGCATCCCTGGCTCTCACTCTACCGACATGTCTAGACATCCTCTAGCCACATCACCTCATTTACATGGCTTGGATGAAACCTTCTTGGGGGCTTCCCTTTTCTTGTGGATACTAGCCCAATAGGACGTCTTGTCCTTTTCTTCGATCTTGTATTGTAGGTTTTTGTAATATCTTTGAGCTATTGAACAATATATCGGGGTTTTTATGCATATGTTTGATAATATTAATGATGAAATTTGACTAACATTGCTATGATCCCTGTGACTAATGAGCCCATGGAGGGCATAGTTTTTGATGTGCAAGACCATGCCCGATGAACATGTACCATTTGGACCGGTACACATGGGGAGATGATCAGTTCAGACCTCCATGGGGTTAAAGAGCCCATCAGATGGTGGCTGAGATCCCATTAGAGGGGCAGAGATAGGACAATGTTTGACTGAGGTTTTTCACTAGAGAAGAAGAGGACGTTTCACCAGAGGCACTTTGGCAAAGCTCCGCCTAGGGGGAATGGCCCCTTTTCAATGGAACACTAGCCTTGGAAGGCTCAAAACATCCCCATCCTCACCATGATATCATCCATCTTCATGGACATTTTTGGAGGTAGATTGGGCAGCAATGGCACATGTGGCATGTTGGAGAGGCCCCTGGGGGGCTAACATTTTGCTCCTGGATGTCTCATCTGCCCTAAAAGGGGCTAGCACCTCCCTTGAAGGGGATTTTACCTTTTTATAGCTCAGTTAGGGTTTTAATTTGACAATTTAATGTAAAAACAATATTCTGGTCTTGTCGGCCATTTTTATGACAACATTAATTAAGGCCATTGATACACTATATATTGAGGATTTTTAGCCTCATTTTAACATAACTCATTACTCATGAATTTAGTGAGGTCTGATTTTAGCGCCCTACTTGAGGAAATTTGTTGGTTTAGTGAGGCACACTTGTTGAAGGAAGGCATTTCTTGGCATTTTTGGCATTTCTCTTGAAGGAAGGTTTACAACTAGGGTTTGCATGCTATTTCATGGTGATGTGTAAGTGTTTTTTTGGAAAAACTTCTTGATTGAATGGTTGTAGTCTTATATTCTTGCATATGTTTATAATTTGCTGATAAAAAACCCTAGGTGACAAGCACACAAGTAGGTCCTTGTTTCATGTCCCATAAAAGAGAATTTTTTAGCCATTGAAGAAGGAAGGAAAATCCTAGCCATAGCTACACTCTTATTTCTTCTTCTCCCTGAGCTAGCCGTACTTTCTGAAGTCAAGAAGGAGGAGACGTCCTAAGCCTAGGTTATCTACACCTAGGGTTGTCCTGCTTATAGGGTTTGGTGATAGAGCCTTGCTTTAGAAACACTCTCCCTCATTACACTCTTTAGTCTTGATTTATCTTTCATGCTAGCCGTTTTTTCCAAGTTAACCTAAGGAAGGAGGAGAGAGCATGAGGCCTTGATTTAGCAACATTGTAGTGAGTGTCTCTCCCCTAGGGTTTTAATTCTGAGGCCCTGCCATAGAAACACTTCAGAACCCTTCCCTCTAGTCCTTAGTTTCCTTCAACCCTTGCGTCCTCTTCTTAACTGACTCCATTAACCCTTAGGCACTGATCTTAAACCTCCAGAGTTGAAGTGAAAGTGATCAAACAACTCTCAAAACCTTTGCTAAATTGAAATCCTAACTAACTACTAACCCTAAAAAGGTTGACGTCACCCTTGGTTACTTCATCTTGATGCAACAATTTTCCTTTTATAGGCAATTTGATGGTGGTTTGATGCATTTATTGAATAAGGATTGATTGGATACATTGATTGCCACATAATCTTGATATTTATTGGTGGAGTGATATTGTTTCATTTTTGTATTAACAAAAATTGAATTCGTCAATATTTATTGTTATAATTTATTATATATTGATATCAGATAGTCTTATGAAGTACTAACCCATTAAATTATAACTTTCATATATTATTTTGCTGTTGCTTTGTTCTGGGCAGGTGTTCTTCTTTGGGGCTTCACTTCATTATTGGTTGTTTAGCCAGGACTGCCTATTTTGGTAGTGACCTGTGAAGGGGGAACTTTACTTTTGTCCTTTTGATTCTTTTCTCTTCAAAACTCTAGGTTACTGGGGATGTATTCCCTAGGCCTAACCTCCCTAAAGAGAAAGAACCTCCCCATCGTGGTGACATTGGGTGGGATAGGTTCCTTTTACGCCAGTTTGACCTTCTATCTTATATCCATTTGACCTAGCTGCAAACTGTGCGATAACATTTTGGCATCGTTGTCGGGGAACACTGAGTCAATTCTCCTCAAACGATAAACCTTTTCGGTAAACCTTGCCTCAGAGCCTTATCTTACAAGCTTACCTGGCGAGTCCACTAGGGTGTTTTCCCTTTTCTTTTGATAGTTTCAAGAAAACTATCTGGTGACTCCAGTGATGACGAAGCCAACAATGAATTCACAATGGGATCCCGAGAACTACAAGCCTTTATACATGAGTGATATCCCGGGGTACCCTCAACAAATTCCCTTGGAATACATAAATTTGCTTCTTGGATTCTGTGGTGGTGATTGAGAAAGAGTTAACTATCACATGATAAATTTCTGGAATTTCTTCCTATCCTACCTGGTTGATGATTATGCTGAAGACGTGGTCATGAAACGTTTCTTTGCAACATTTTCTTACAATGCCAAAGAATGGTATGATAAACTCCCTGAGTCTAGCATCAAGACTATGGAGCAATTTGAGAATTTTTTTCTCGATAGATGGCGTATCCAGCAGCAAGACATCTCATTACTATTACAAGAACTCAAGCATATAAAGCAAGCCAAGGATGAAACTATCGAATACTTCCATATTAAATTTGAAAACATGCTATATCAGATTCCTGAAAGTCATCATCCCGAGGAGAGATACTTCGTCCATCTCTTTACTAATGCAATTTTGGGGTATCTAAGTTCTCCTCTTAATGAAAGAACCCCAAGGACACTTGAGGAAGCCTACCACATAGCTGCAGTGATTGAGGAAAATGTATCCTCACTTGATATAGGATGCCTCTTTACCTCAAGTACTGTCAATGGAGAAAATTTGTTCACCCTTGAGAGATTCGTCATTGATCTCCAAGAAGAAGGGGAGAAAACCACAGATCAACGAAGGATTGTTGAAGAAATAGTTGAGGAGCCAGAGCCCAATAACGAAGTATCAACATGCCCTCTTCCTCTTGATGAAGCGACCCATAATCCTTCTCCACCTGCACAACAACAAGATGATAAGGTTAGTTTCTTTCCTTTTCAGGATTTTGATGATACCTTATTTCATGATTCAGAGAGTGATGGAGAAATGGAATCCCCAAATGAAGAGCATTTTCCTTGCTGCACCACCAAGGATAAGACAATAATGCATGCCAAATATGCCCTAGTCCTAGAAGCTCCTACACAAGAAGAAATAGTAAATTTCCCTCCTCTATTCTTTGATGATGTCTTATCTTATGATAAAGGAAATGAGGAGGAGGTGAATGAGTTTTCAAGACCTGCATGTTATGATACAAATAATGACATAGTTGACAACATTGATGAATTCATACATGTTGGGAGACATAGGTGGGATATAGTTGGCTATGATATGGGTCCCGTCTATGACATTGAGAGTAATTTCCAATGTTTTCTTTGCAATTATCACAGTAGATTACTCTTCACTAGTGGCAACAAGGAGATGAATTTTTTACCCATACTCTCCAAAAACCTAAGGATGACCTAGTACCTTATTTTCCTGATAATTTTCGGTCATACCTTGAGGAATTTGATGATTGTTCATGTGAGCATTTGGATTTATTTTATGAAGATGATTACCAACCACCACTCTACTCATATTTTGATACAAGTAAGAACATTATTTGCTTAAAGAAGGTTTCTCATGACTTTTCACTCCAGCCACTTGTTATTACTTTACCTTGCTTGTCCATTAAAGGTGTAGTTGGGGAGTATATTTTTAATGTTGAGTTTCCTCTTAAGAAAACCCTAGACTCCAAGGGTTGGTTGGATACTGCAAGTTTTTTATCTCGGTTTTTCAACTTTCCCTTGATAGTTTGCCAGTCATCTGCTAGATCTTTGTCAATCCCTTCCCAGAATTCACAGTATGAGAACGTCTTAGGTAGCCAGTGTGCCAACCTTTTGAGTTAGTGTTCTGAACCTTGGAATTTTCTTGACCTTTTCCTGAAGTGGATTGAGTACTTTCCCCAGAGATGGACTTGGTAGGATTTTATCCCTCACACCCGCCTCCATGAGTTAGACTTTGAGATTTTCGATGATATAAAATATATTCTGACTCATGACATTTTTTTGCTTGATTTATCACTATTTTGGTTTATGATGAAGTACAAGGGAAAGTATCATGGGACATTGCTAGATTGGCTACACTGGTCATTTGACTACATCGAATATCCATCCAACAGGTAGGTAAAGGTAGGTACTTTTCTTTACATTTTCATATTGATTGTTTTACTTCAGTTTATATATATATGTCTATATATGTTGGGGTGGCATTACCGCCCCATTTTTGTTACTGATGCCCCTATCGAGTTTGAGCAGGTCTATAGGTTATGCCAGAGATGTTGAGGTTCTCATGTGCTCTATGGTGAGCACATGTCCCCGAGTTGGAGCCAGATGTTATCCCCAATTTCTAGGGATAACTAGGAGATCATGTCTCGAGGCCCACAGGTCCTAGACATGGAGTATCGAGAGTAGGATTGACCTGAGCATGGCCCTTGAGGGCCCATACTTTTCTTCTTTCATCAGGTTCATCTTGTTAGCAGCAACAACATCCATCACCATCGGCTTGGTCTTGTATCGAAGAAGGCTCTTGCTCCATGAGGTAATTGGTCCAGGTATCATGGTATGTGTCACTTTTGATCATTAAAACCTTTAAATATATGCATCTGATTCCTTTCATCTCCGAAAATTGCTTGGATCTTACATTATCCCACTTGACCATGCTTGGGGAAATTGACAGGGTGCCCTAGCAACCTTGTACCCATAGGTTTTGGTTTGTCACCGGGAGGATTTCCGAAGAGCCATCGTTTGCTCCCATCATACCACCACTTTTTCATCTTATCTCCCGCTCATTTACCCCATTCCCCTTGTTTGGGCATTGGATTGACCTATTTGTAGGTTTTCACCTTATCTTGTGGGAAGAAGGGGCTAAATGTCCAGAAGGTAAAAGTAGCTGGCAAAAGATAAAAATCCTAGAAATAAAACCTCGAGATGCTTCGCCCATGGATCCATGAGAAGGCAATAAAAATCCTCTTAGAAAGAAACAAGAGGGACCTGAAAAATAACAAACAAGACCTAGCCAAGAGGATAGGGGGTCTCATCACGAGCCAGGCTATTAGGTTCATGGGTACCTAATAGTATGACATTGCCACCATCTGGTTACCATGCTAGGGCAATGACCTTTGGTTGCATCGGCAAGGGAAAGGGGGTCTCATCACGAGCCAACCTTCTCATCTCTGTGAAAGTACTTGTGGGTAACACTGTCAGATCTGGTCACCATGCCAAGGCAGTGTCCTTTGGTTAGCCCTTGAATAAAAAGAAAAAGAAGAAGAAAAATCAAATAAAGAAAAGAATAAAGGCAAGAACGGGCTTGGAAAAATTGCATCCATGACAGGTACAGCTCACCTTCTACAAAGGCACCCATAGATAACATCATGCATCCCTGGCTCTCACTCTACCCACATGTTTGGACATCCCCTAGCCACATCACCTGATTTACATGGCTTGGATGAAACCTTCCTTGGGACTTCCCTTTTATTATGGATATTATCCCAATAGGACGTCTTGTCCTTTTCTTCGATCTTCTATTGTAGGTTTTTGTAATATCTTTGAGCTAATGAATGATATATCAGGGTTTTTATGCATATGTTTGATAATAATAATGATGAAATGTGATTGAAATTTCTATGATCCCTGTGAGTAATGAGCCCATGGAGGGCGTAGTTTTTGATGTGCAGGACCATGCCCGACGGACAGGTACCATTTGGACCGGTACACATGGGGAGATGATTAGTTCGGACCTCCATGGGGATGAAGAGCCCATCATATGGTTGTTGAGACCCCATTAGAGGGCTAGAGACAAGACAATGTTTGACCGAGGTTTTGCACCGGAGAAGAAGAGGATGTTTCACCAGAGGCACTTTGGTAGAGCCCGACCTAGGGGAAATGACCCCTTTTCAGTGGAACACTGGCCTTGGAAGGCTCAGAACGTCCCCATCCTCACCATGACATCATCCAACTTCATGGACATTTTTGGAGGCAGACTGGGCAGTAGTGGCACGTGTGGCATGTTGGAGAGGCCCCTGGGGGGCTAACATTTTTCTCCTAGATGTCTCTTCTGCCTTAAAAGGGGCTAGCGCCTCCCTTGAAGGGGATTTTACCTTTTTACAACACAGTTAGGGTTTTAATTTAAAAATTTAATGAAAAAACAATATTCTTGTCTTGTCGGCCATTTTTATGACCTAAAATTAATTAAGGTCATTGATACACTATATATTGAGGAGTTTTAGCCTCATTTTAATATAAATCATCACTCACTCATTTGGTGAGTCTGATTTTAGCGCCCTACATGGGGAAATTTGTTGGTTTAGTGAGGCGCACTTGTTGAAGGAAGACATTTCTTGAAATTTTTGGCATTTCTCTTGAAGGAAGGTTTACAACTAGGGTTTGCATGCTATTTCATGGTGATATGTAAGTGTTTTTTCTGCAAAACTTCTTGATTGAATGGTTGTAGTCTTATATTCTTGCATATGTTTATAATTTGCTGATAAAAATCCCTAGGTGACAAGAACACAAGTAGGTCCTTGTTTCATGTCCCCTAAAAGAAAAATTTTCAACCATTGAAGAAGGAAGGAAGAGCCTAGCCAGGGATTTTCCCCTTATTTATACAATATAAGTGACCTTTAATTACATTTTAGGTCAAAAAGGGCCGACATGGCTAGTTTACATAAAAAATCTAGTTTTACATAAAAAGGACAATTAAAACCCTAATTTTGGCTTTTAGGGATGACATCATGCCCCTCCTAGGGTGACGTTAAGCCCTTTCTTGGAACGCTAAGCCTCCAAAGTGAAACTTTAGGCCTCAAAAGGCCTCAGAAGCCACCACACGTGCCAACCAAACCACTCTCATGCCAAAAACCTATCTGGATGATGTCGAGGCTCCATATGATGACGTCAGGGGCCTTCAAGGGCCAATGTCATGGTGGGAGGTCAAGACCCCCCTAGGTCCAGGCCTGCCAAAGTGTCTCTGGTGGAATGTCCTCCTTTTTCTCCAGTGCAAGCCTCTAGTATCCCTTTTCCCTTGGTTAGGGTCACAACATCCATCTGGTGGGATTTTAGCCCCATGGAGGTCCGAACTAATCATCTCCCCATATGTACCTATCCATCGGGCATGGTCCGACAACAACAAAAAGTATGCCCTCCATGGGCTCATAAGTCACAAGGATCATAGCCATGTCAATCACATCTAATAATCAAGTTACCCAAACGTGTGCATCAAACCCCCTTTTACCCAGACATTATTCTATTTAACAAGCCAGGTTTGGGGAGGGTCTCAGGATGTCCTATTGGGATAATCCTCCTCAGGTGTGGGGTGTTTCCAGGTGAAGACCAATATAGGTCATGTAAATGCATGAGATGGCGTAGGGGATGTTTGGGCAACGGGTGCAGTGATAACAAGGAAATGTAGGTATTTTCTGTGGGTGTGTCTGTAGAGGGAGAGTTGCACCTTGTCATGGATGCCATTGTTTAATATCCCATTCAATGCCTTTTTACTCTTTGTCTTATTTATTTTTTCTTTCAAGAGAATATTTGGAGGACACTTTCTTGGTGTGGTGACCAATGGTGATAGCGTTACCCATAAGCATTTCATGGAAATGAGAAGGTTGGCTCGTGATGAGAACCCCTTTCTCCTAGCTATGCCACCAAGAGCCACTACCCTAGTTTGGTGAACAGATGAATAGTAGTTTCATACCACTACATGCCCATGGACCTAATAGGATGACTCATGATGAGACCTCATATCCACCAACTAGGCCTTGATTTTTATTTTATTTTATGGGTCCCCTTTTCTTGATGAGAAGCCCTTTATTACTTTCTCGGGAACCCCTGGGTGAAGCATCTCAAGGTTTCATCTTGGATTTTAACTTTTTCCAGCTACTTTTACCCTCTGGGCATTTAGCCCCTTTTTCCCACAAGGTAAGGTACAACCCTTACTAGCTTGGCAAACCCAATGCCTGAACCAATGTACGAGATAGATGAGAGGGATAATGATGAAATGTGGTAAGTATGGAAGGAATGGATGATGGAATTTCATAGACCCACCGAGTGGCAACTCATCCCTAAGGGAACCAACTTACTAGGGCACTCTATCATCCCCCCAAGGTATGGACAAGTCAAAGGGAATAATTTTCAAGAAAATGTCATGAAACAAAAGATAATTCAATGCACATATTCAAATGTTTTGAGAATCGAAGTGACACATACCATGATACCCGGACTCATTACCTCATGGAGCAATACCCACTGCTACATCAGAACCAAGCCGATGGGATGTATGTTGTTGCTGCTAATAGATGGGAGGCGCTGAAGAAAAGATGGGCCCTCCAGGGCCAAGCTCAAGTCATATGGCTCTCAGTACTCCATGTCTAGGACATGTGGGCCTTGAGACATAATATCCTTAGTTATACCTAGGATAGGGGATAAAAATACCTTTTGAACAATTATAAATTCATCAACTTCTTCTCCCAATCCTCTAATTTCCCTCATTGTTTCATCAACTTGTAAGAAGTAAGTTGCAATATTCTCATCTTCCTTCATCTTTAGTTGTTCAAATTGACCTTTGTAAGTTTGAAGCTTTGTCGCTTTGACTTTTGTATCTCCTTCATAAAAATTCTAAAGTTTGTCCCAAATCTCCTTTGTGGAGCTGCAATGCATAACTTTGATATATAATGAATTACTCAGACCATTCAGGTGTGCATTTTTGGATTTTGAATTATTTACACTGAGTTTCCTCCCATTGTCATTTGTTGGAGGAATGACTGGTTTTTATATCCATCTACAACTGATTGCCAATCCTTAAATCCCTGTGTTTGTACATATGTTTTCATCCTCAAAGCCATGTCCAAATATGTGTTTTCAAGCATGAACTAGCCATATACCAAGTTCACCAACAAATGCCTCTCACAAAATGCCATAAGATATACCAATAGGACTCAGATATGCACCAACAATATACTTGAATAGATCTGCCTCAAAACCATTCTACAACAAGCCTTAAACTTCCAAGAGGGCATACAACATATTTACAAGGAAAAACCTCAACTAGATTCATAGATTCAACACTACACATATGAAAACCATACCTTTTTCTTCTTGTAGTTGTGGATCTATTACGGATTTTTTTCTGTAGCCGTGATTCTGTTGCCGTGATTTTGTTGCTGGGATTTTGTTTCCGCGATTATGCAGCTGTGATTTTTCTTCCACAAATTTGATCTATCAATAATACCTACTAAATAACCTTTCACAAATGGATATTCAATTATATTCAAAAATAGGTTATAATAGGAGACCCTTGTTCTCTTATTTATACTCTCGAAGTAGCTTCCTCTAGGGGTTACCTTCTAACCAACTTAACCCAACTTCCTTCTTTTAGGGATAACCCACTTCTAACCACTTGTCCACTTACAACCACTTTATTCACAAATAGTAAGTTCTCCAATTTTAGTTGCAACTAATTAATTTTTAATTATTTTCTTAATGCAACCACTCAATCCATGATTAACTCCTAGTTTCACCCACTTGACTAGTCAACTTCTTCTAGTAGCTTCTAGAACAATTTAACTTCTTTGACATTCTAAGGGCTTCTAGATAAATTATGAGGATTCTCAAACTTCACAAGGCTATAACTCTCTAACCGTGAGGAGTTATGTGACATTCCACATATCACCGGAAATGGCATTGTTATCCCCACTTTTTGGGATAACTAGGAGATCATGTCTCGAGGCCCATAGGTCCTAGACATGGAGTATTGAGAGTAGATTGACCTAAGCATGGCCCTGGAGGGCCCACCTTTTCTTCTTCCATCATCTTCATCTTGTCAGCAACAGTAGCATCCATCACCATTGGCTTGGTCCTGTATCAGAAATGGTTCTTTATCCATGAGGTAATTAGTCCAGGGATCATGGTATGTGTCACTTTTGATCATTAATACCTTTGAATATGTGCATCTGATTCCTTTTATTTATAAATACTGCTTGGATCTTACACTTTCCCACTTGACCATGTTTGGGGGAATTGATAGGGTGCCCTAGCAAGCTTGTGTCTATAGGTTTTGGTTTGCCACTGGGGGATTTATGAAAAGCCATCGTCCGCTCCCATCATAGTACCACTTTTACATCTTATTTCCTGCTCACTTACCCCATTCCCCTTGTCGGGGCATTGGGTTGACCTATTTTCAGGACTGAACCTTACCTCGTGGGAAGAAGGGGATAAAGGCCCAGAAGGTAAAAGCAAGCCGGTAAAAGATAAAATCCTAAGAATAAAACCACGAGATGCTTCGCCCAGGGATCCCCGAGAAAGAAATAAAAGGATTCTCAGCAAGAAACAAGAGGGACATGGAAAAATAATAAAACAAGACCTAATCAAAGGATAGGGGGTCTCATCACGAGCCAGCCTATTAGGTCCATTGGTACCTAGTATTATGACATTGCCACCAACTGGTTACCATGCCAGTACAATGACTCTTGGTTGCATGGCCAAGGGAAAGGGGGTCTCATCACGAGCTAGCCTTCTCATTTCTACGAAAGTACTTGTGGGTAACACTGTCAGCTCTGGTCACCATGCCAAGGTAGTGTCCCATCAGATCTTGAACAAAAAGTAAAAAATAATAAAAGAATAAAAAGGAATAAAATCAAGAATGGGCTTGGAAAAAATGCATCCATGACAGGGACAGCTCGCCTTCTACAAAGGCACCCATAGGTAACACCTTTGCATCCTCGGCCCTCACTACATCCACATGCTTGGACATCTCCTGACCACTTCACCCACTTACATGGCTTGGATGGGGTCTCTTCTGGGAACTTTCCTTTTCCAATGGACACTAGCCCAATAGGACACCTTGTCCTTTTCTCCAGACTTGTATTGCAGGCTTGTGTAACATCTTTGAGTTGTTAATTGATGTATTATATATTTTATGCATGTGTTTAATAATATTAATGATGAGATGTGATTGACATTACTATGATCCCTGTGACTGATGAGCCCATGGAGGGTGTAGCCTTTGATGTGCAGGACCATACCCGATGGACAGGTACCATTTGGACCGGTGCACATGGGGAGATGATCAGTTCAGACCTCCATGGGGATGAAGAGACCACTATATGGATGTTCAGACCCCATCAGGGGGCAGAGACAAGGCAGAGGTTGATCAAAGACCTTGCATCGAAGAAGAAGAGGACGTTCCACTAGAGGCACCCCGACACAGCTGGACCTAGGGGGATTGACCCATTTTCGGTGGGATGTTGACTCTATATGGCCTAGGATGTCACTAGGAGGCTTATGACATCATCATGAGCATGTTAGTAGACGAACAGGGAATTTGTCACATGTGGCAGCTTGGAGGATCCCAAAGATGGATAACGTCTTGCTTCAAGAGGCTACATTTGCCCTAATAGGGGCTAACGTCACCCTAGAAAGGGGTGACGTCTTACCTTTTGGTTGATTAGGGTTTAGTTTTGAAATTTTAATGTAAAAACAATATGATTTGATATTTTTTCCTTGTCAACCTTTTACCTGACCTAAAATGTAAAATTAGGTCAGGGTTTTGTATAAATGAGGGATTTTGACTCTCAGTTTTTCATCACAACTCACTCACTCATTAGTGAGGTCTGAAATTTGCGCCCTCTCTTGGGTTATTGGATGATTTAGTGATGCGCACTTTTTGACAGAAGAATATTTTGGCATGTTTTGGCATTTCTCTTGAAGGAAGGTGTTACAACTAGGGTTTGCATTGAAATTTCTTGGTGAATTGTATGTATTTTTCTGCAAAACTTCTTCAATGAATGGTTGTAGTTTAATTTATTGCATATGTTAATGATTTTTCTGAACAAAACCCTAGGTGAAAAGCACACAAGTAGGTCCTTGTCTCATGTCCCCTGATAGAGAAATTTTCATCCATTGAAAGAGAAGAGAGAGCCTAGCCATAGCTACACCCTCTTTTTCTCTTCCTTTATTTCTAGTCATACTATCTAGAGGCCAAGAAGAGAGAGACGTCTTAAGCCTAGGTCTACTACACTTAGGGCCATTTTTTCTCTAGGGTTTGCTGAAAGGCCTTGTTGTAGCAACACCTTGCTTCATCAAACCCTCTAGTTTTGGTTTTATGCTTCATCTTCCAGCTAGTCATTTTGCCATTCTAGTTAAGGAAGGAGGAGAGAGCACGAGGCCTTGCCATAGAAACACCAGAGTGAGCCTCTCTCCCCTAGGATCTTGATTTTGAGGAATTGCCTTAGCAACACCTCAGAACTTCTCCCTCTAATCCTTAGCCATTTTTCTCCTTCAAGTCTTGCGTCCTTCACTATTGACTCCATTTAACCCTAAGGCACTGATCCTAAGACCTCATGCGTTGAAGTGGACTTGATCTAAACACTCTCAAAACCTTGAATTGAAACCCTAACTTCACTAACTCTAGCCTAAACTAACCTACTAACCCTAAGTGTTGTTGTCATATTTAGCTATTTACATCATTAAGTGCATCAAACATTTTGTTTTATGAGCAATTGAATGGTAATTTAGGCATAATTTGAATGAAGTATTGATCTATTACTTTGAATGCCATATTGTTCCAGTAATTATTGGTGAAGTGACAATTTTCATTTCTATTTATAAACATTGACTTCGTCAACATTTATTGCTAATTGATTATATATATTTATCAGATAGTCTTATGAAGTACTAACCCATTGAAATATAGCTTGCATATATCAATTTGTTGTTGCTTTGTTCCAGGCAGGTGTTCTTCATTGGGGATTTACTTTATTATTGGCTATTTAGCCAGGATTATCTATTTGGTGGTGACTTGTGAGGGGGAAAGATTGTCTTTGTCTTATTATCCTTTTGCCTCTTCAAAACCCCAGGTCACTGGGGACATCTCCCCTGGGCCTAACCTCCCTAAAGAGAAAGAACCTTCCCATCGTGGTGACATCGGGTGGGATTGGTTCCTATTACACCAGTTTGGCCTTCTACCTTATAGCCTTTTATCCTTGCTACAAACCGTGCAATAACAGGCATGACATATACTATCCATCTAGAATAGTCTTACTTGCAAATATACTAATCTTCATACCATTATACATCAAACAAAATTAAGTCCTTTAACCATATTGTTGGGGCTACCATAATTTTCTACGAGACTTGCTTCAAGGGTTGACATCAATAAAAACCAACCCAATTAATCAACAGTCCTCATACTCCGTACACAGAATTGTGCTTGAAGCATGACCAACTGTTGTTACACAAGTATGTTGAAAACTCAATTCCTAGCACTTAGATAGATTATTACCTTGTGGTTTTACTTGTTGATAAACAAATTACAACACACAGAATAAAATATACTTGCTGGAAATAAAATATCAAAGGCAAAAATTGAAAACCAAGCTTCACACAACACACAAAAAAATTTCCCATTCAAAAAACTTTCAAGTTTACAAGGGGCTCCCAAACTGGGAAATCTGCCCACTGAGAATAGAAATAGAAAAATATAGCAAACTCTTGCAACCCAACAACCCTTTTTCTATTGTATGATCCTATCACTGCGTCTTGTACACACCCTGTATGGCCTACACAACGCGTATGTATGTGCCCCCGACAATTGGACCTACGCATATGTGCGTGCCCCTGACTATTGGTACAATGCATATGTACATGCCCTTTTGCACCTGTCCCATGCATACAATGTTGTTTTGGATTTGTATGACCCAATATGTGGTTGTACTTGTTGTTGCTTTGCTTCCCAGATCTATCCTTAGATCTGTTTGTTTCTACTTCCTTCTCCTTTGGGTTGATCATATCTCTAGGTGAAAGTCCTTCTTCATCCTTGCTAAGATCTCCTTGAGCAAAAGTCCTTCTCTCTCTATGAGTCACTAAATCCAATAAATGTCTCCAAGATGTGTCTCTCCCATTCACCTAGCCTTGCTTTTATAATATTGAGCTATAAACTAACCCTCCAAAGTGATCAATGGTTGAGATTAGGTCTCACCTCACTTGAGATCAATGGCTAAGATTCATTTAATTCACTAATGCTAATAGCTTTAGCATTTCATCAAATTAAACTCAATTAATTAATAAAATAACTTTAATTTAATAATTCATTTAATTAAAGTAAATTACTAATGTTGAAGACTTTGTATAAATTCCACACGTCTAGACACTTAGACCCATGCATAAGTACCTGTCTGATGCTACAAACATCAACACTCCCTCTTAGCGAGGAAGGTACTTCTTCCACTTGGAACTGGTTGTCCCTCCAATCTTGGCATATTATCTCACACATCATCCTACACCATAGCATCCTGATAAACTTGATGATTTGTATCTTCTTCAATGACATTATTTATTAGTGCCGTGAAGTTTGGAAACTTCTTCGGAGGCCTGCTCTCTCTAACAATGCTCCTAGGAGCCAGAACATACTCCTGAGCATCCTTCAATGTTTTCTCAAACCACATTGATCTCCTGACGAAACTGGAAGGGGATAAATCCTCCCAACTTGAAGGTTGACTCCCTGAACTAGAAGCCTCTGAATGCTATTATCCCTTCAGAGCCTCCTACTCATCATCCTCTTCCACTAGTGGTAACTCACGAGACTTTCTAGATGCTAAGTTCTCCTCGAACTTAACATCTCTTCTCACGATTGTCTTTCTCTAGGATGGTATGGAGATTATATAAGCCTTTGAGGTATCGTTGTACCCCATGAATATGCTCTTCTCTCCTAAAGGATCCAACTTTGTCCTCTTCCCCACAAGCACATGGATGTAAACTGTACAACCAAAGATCCTACAATGTCCTATCTTTGGCTTCACTCCTGTGAATGCTTCCTCAAGAGTCTTGTCCCCCAATATCCTGGGAGGAATTATGTTCTACAAATATATTGTCGTGTTACATGCCTCTGTCCAAAGGAACATAGCTAGATCCTAGTCATGTATCGTATCCTTGAGAGAAGAATATTTATAAACAATCATTTTTCTCGGGATGTTGGACTAGTTCTTTCTTTTTGCAACCCCATTCTGTTGAGGGTTGTATTAAACTGCCAACTCCCTCTTGATCCTTGACTTCTTGCAGAAATCCTTGAAGTCATTGGAGGTGGACTCTCCCCCATTATCTGACCTCAAGACCTTGATTTTCTTCCCTATCTGGTTCTCCACCTGGGCCTTGAACTTCTGGAACCAATTGGAGGAATCATCCTTCGTCTTCATAAAGAAGATCTAGGTTTTCTTGAAAAAACCATTAATGAATGTCACATAGTATGACGCTCCCTCCACTGATGCTAGTGACATCAGTCCAAACACATTTGAATTTATAAGATCCAATATCCCCTTGGAGCTACTCTCACTACTTCGAAAATAATCCTTGGCATTTTTTCCAAGTGCACACCCTCTGTACACGCCCTGCTACTCAATACTAAAATATGGAAGACCAGTGACAATCTCCCTCAGGACAACGCTCTATAATGTAGATGTTCCATCCTCTTGTTCCATAACTCACATAGGTTTTCACTATCATCTACCAAGGCCTAAACAAGCTTTTCCTTCAACTTGTATAAATTTCCCTCTCTAAACCTAATGCTCATTGTTGTGTCAAGGATAGATCCCTCTCGACATATGAGTACTTTCCCTTTCTTGAACATGACGAAAAAACCCCTTTCCTCCATAACTGAGTCTGAGAGTAAATTCTTCTTCAGTCCTGGTACATATAGCACATTTCAGGCCTCAAATGAACCTCCTGACTCAAGATAGAATGATATTGTTCCATATCCATTCATTGCATACTTGGCATCATCACCAAGCTCCACATGGATCCCTGAGTCCTTATCCGATAGACTGCTGGAAAGATCCCATGCTTCTTTCATATGATGAGATGCATCGATGTCCAAGTACCAAGAACTCCTTGTGATTGTGTTGGTAGAGAGGAAAGAGACTAGTGTAAATTCCTCAAAATTCGTTGCCAAATCACCCACCTGAGTTTCTGTTGATGCTGCTACCTATTGCGATTTCTCCTTACCCTTCTTCTTCTTTGGACACTAAGATGCATAAAGACCACTTTTGTGGCATGAAAAACACTTGATCTTTCTCAAGTCCTTCTTCTAACCCGGATGTGAGGTTACTCCCTCATTGTTACCCTTTGAACCCTTTCCTTTTCCCTTCATGACCTGACTGACCAAGGCCAAATTCTCCTCTCCATCTCCTTGCTTGTTGGATTTAGACCCCTCCCGAGTCTCTTCCTGGATGCAGTCATCCCAAAGCCTCTCCTAATTATAGGAAGTTTCTCTCAAGAATAGATCCCCTTGACAAATGGTTCCCATGACTTGGTCAAACCATTCAATGCCACATTAACAAGTTCTACATCAGCCACTTTCTCCCCAATCACTGCAAGTTGATCACGTTTTTGGGTGATCCTCAAGAAGTAGGTGGTAACATTGTCAGATCTTGACATATGGATGGATTTAAGATTGTTTCTCAAGATCATCTTCCCGTTCAAGTTGTCACTCTAGAACAAATCCACTAGAGCCTTGAACATCTCTTTGATCAACTGCTTCTCTGCCATGTGAGGGATCAAATGATCCTTCATGGCATCCAAGATCACTCTCTGGGTTTTAATGTCCTTCTCAAGAGTAGCCTTCTCTAGCATCTGTCAGTGTAGGAACAACATTTTCTACAATATCCCAAAGGTCAAGTTCCTTCAAAAGAAAGGTTACCCTTGCCTTCCAGGATAGAAAGTTAGATGCGCCATCCAATCGGTCTTCAAACCTGAGACTAGTTGTTGCCATTTCTAGATATAAGAAAAAACAATTGTTGTGTTCTTATTCATTCAAGTACTCACAATAATTTCATCGTTGGTTTATAGATCTGTAGAGATCTCTTCACAGATATAATAGATCTATTGCACAAACCTTTTTGTATCTGAAATTGGTCTCCCTCTTAGTTTGCAGGCTCTGATACCATATTGAAAACTCAATTTCCAACATCTAGATAGATTATTACCTTTTGTTTTTCTTTGTTAATAAATAAATTACAACACAGAATAAAATATACTTGTTGGAAATAAAATAACAGAAGAAAAAATTAGAAACCAAACTTCACAGAGCACACAAAACATTTTCCCCTTCAAATCATTTTTTCATTTAAATAACTTCCAAGCTTACAAGGGGCTCCCAAATTGGGAAATATGTCCACTGAGAATAGGAAAAAAAAAATACAACAAACTCTTGCAACCTAACAACCCTGTCACTGTTGTACGACCCTGTAAATTATTCTTGTACAATCTGTACACACCCTGTACGACCTGTACATCACGTATGTACGTGCCCCCAATAATTGGTCCTGTGTGTATGTACACACCCTGCTGCAGTTGTGTTGCGCATATGTACGTGCCCCCGACTACTGGTACAATGTGAATGCATGTTCCCTTCTGCACCTGTGCTGCACATATGTATGTGCCCTTCTGTACCTATATCGTGTGTACAATGTTTCTCAGGCTCCATGCGACCCAATCTGCAGTTGTACCTATTGCTTCTCTACTGCCCAAAACTATCCTTTCTACCATATATATTTGTTGTTGCTTCCTTCTCCTTTGGGTTGATCAGATCTCTAGGTAAAAGTCCTTCACCCTTGCTAAGATCTCATTGAGCAAAATTCCCTCTTTGCTCTCTCTCTCTCTCTAAGTCACCGACTCCAATAGATGTCTCTAAGATGTGTCTCTCCCCTTCATCTAGCCTTGCTTTTATAATCTTGAGTTATGAACTAACCCTAATCTCCAAAGTTATCAACGGTTGAGATTAGATCTCGCCTCACTTGAGATCAATGAATAAGATTCATTTAATTCACTAATGCTAATAACTTTAGCATTTCATTAAATTAAACTCAATTAATTAATAAAAACACTTTACTTTAATAATTCATTTAATTAAAGTAAATTACTAAATTTGTAGGCTTTGGATGACCTCCACACGTCTAGAGTATCAGTTCTAACATCGCACATCTTGACACTTCTATCATGAGAAGCTGTAAGGGCACACTCTCCTAAATTATTTTTTTTTACACAGCTGACCTGAGCATCATGTCCCTTGAGTTCTTCCAAAACTCCAGAATTTTTTTTATCCCACACAAACACACACTTATCATCAGTGCCAAAGACAACTCGACTTTTTTCAAAGCTAGTGGCGCAGATTTCCCTGGTATTCCCTGTTAAGGTTGCTTTAAGTTATGATCCATGATGGCTTAGATCCCTATAATTTGATTGCGCAATCAACACTCCCACTAATGGATGCCACCTCCGGAAGACAGACATTAAGGTTTTTTATCTTTGTTGGTAAAATCATTGCTTAAACCCACTTGAACACAATGAGAAGAACTGCACTTAATACTATCACCAGTGGAGGATGCATTGTCATTTCCATTGCCTTTATTGGTATGTAAACCATCTTTAGGATTTTCCTCTTCAGTGCAAAATCCAACTCCAGTAGTAAGGTAGTCTGAGTACAATCTTTCATCTCCAACACCAACATCTTCTAGATGTTAAATAGCTGTATTTTCCAAATTATTTTGAAGATCAAACTCTTAAATAGGTATCAAACAGAATGGTTGGTAACAATTTCATTTGTTGTATTAACCCTTACGTGTTATATATGTGAGAAAACTTTGCATATTTGGTATCTAATGGTTTGGATTGCATTGATATATATATATATATAGTAAATTAGTTTGTTGATTGGTTTGGTCCTGGTCTAGCCCTTGGCCAATTCTGGTGTAGGTTTCAGTTTTTAAAACTTTAAGATAAAGCTTGTTTGATTTCCTTGTAAGGTCATATACAGTGTACAAGATCACTAGTTCCAAGTCATTCGAACTACCCCTGTCACTGGAAATGTGTTTTGTACAAATGTAATTTACAAATCTTGAAACATTTGTATGATATACCTTAGGGTTTCTATTGATCTTATAGGTTCATATTTATTGATCAAAGTTGTTGGAGCCGCCCTTGTTTTTACCTTGCGCAATTTTCAATTTTTATACTTGAAATTTGAAGTTGATTTTCTTTTTCCTTCCGAGAATTTAAAACTCTGAAATCTTGTCGCCTGAACATAAATGTTTTTCCTACTTTCAAAGAAAATCCATTTTCGCAAGTATGTTCGCTCTTTTGTTTTATTTCGGGATATCGCAAGTCGGATACTTTAATTTTTGAATTCACAAGTCCCGAGTCGCGAAGTTGCGAACTCCTCTTTAATTTTCACCCAAGACATTAACTAGGGTAAAGCCTGTTGGAAGATTGGTTGTTGTCATTGATGTCAACCCTAGTCATGGGTTTTGGACCAGAATATTGATGAAGTTATTTGGACATGAAGGAAAATGAAAATGAAGATACAACACCCATGGATGGATAGTATACATCATTCTCTTTC
>SNQJ01S0029145.1:150920-172172 GCA_010110895.2 Picea sitchensis
CCCCCCCCCTTCTCTCTTTTTCCTTGAATTTTTCTATTGATTTTAGCCTGTGACTCCATTTACCCAATATTGGCACCTGGTCTACTATTCTTCCCACCTCACAGGGAAGCGGGATCTCTAGTTGGAGCCTATGTTGGAGCCACCCTTGTTTTTACCTTGCGCAATTTTCAATTTTTATACTTGAAATCTGAAGTTGATTTTCTTTTTCCTTCCGAGAATTTAAAACTCTGAAATCTTGTCGCCTGAACATAAATGTTTTTCCTACTTTCAAAACAAATCCATTTTCGCAAGTATGTTTTCTCTTTTGTTTTATTTTGGGATATCGCAATTCGGATACTTTAATTTTTGAATTCACAAGTCCCGAGTCGCGAAGCTGCGAACTCCTCTTTAATTTTCACCCAAGACATTAACTAGGGTAAAGCCTTTAATCCATGTTTAGACATCATCGGGGTTTCATGCCTCGGCATTCGTCGAACCCAAGTTTCTGTTCTAACAGCCCTGAGAGCTGAGAACGCGATAATTTTTGTAACCTTGGTCAAGGATTAACGGTAAAAAACTAACCATGGTTAAATTTAGTTTCTCGGCGCTTCGCCACTCGTTACTTTCTTTCATAAAGTTACGGTGCCTAAAACCCCAACTCACGAGGTTGCAAGATGATTATAGAAATATTAATTAGTATCCTAATATGAGATTTTCTTTCCATAATGTAATCCTGAATTATCGCCACATCGCGATATCGCGACTCGACATATCATTCTCCCAAAAATCTATCTTCAAAGTTCCGAGTCGCGATATGGTGAATAAATTAATTATATAATTAAGGATGCACCAAATCACGGTTACCATTAATTAAGCTGAAATCGGCACTCGCAGTATCGCAAGTTGAAGAGTCAACATGTTAAAAGGAAATTCACGATGCAGCGAACAGCGAGAAAATGATTTACGTTGCTAAAATTTGAATTTTTAAATTAAAATGAGATACGTCTCGCACATCGAGGTTTGCACACTTCACAAGGTAGCTACTTGCCCTCCATAACCCGACTACCTATCAAGCCGCCGAACATTGATGACATTAATGAAGAATTAGGGTAAATCCATGAATAAATAAGATCGGATTTATGCAATAAATTTGTTTCTATTTGCGATTTGACAGACTTATTTTGAATAGTACAGAGTTTTCAAATATATATGAGAGTTTCATTCTATTTTAAACATTTCTCATAAGCGCACAGAGCTCACCGTTCTCCGAGTGAACTAATTTCTGCATGTATACACAGGTTTATTGCAGAAGAGCGAAAAAGAAAGCTTCAGACATGGCCCCTGTTTTAAAGTTTCAGGAGCATAGACGAAGATGTCTCCCCATTGTGCTAGGAGGTTTGGGTATTTCCAAGGACAAAAACAAGGATGTTGAAAGTTCCGAGGGCCAAAATTCTAACCCCAAAAAAAAACAGGAAGGGGAGCATGAGAAGAATCCTGAAACGGGAGAAGAGACTACGGACCCACCCAAGGAACATAGTTCAGAGGTGGAAGTAAGAAACACAGACCCGCCAGAAACCCAGAATCCAGAGACTGAGATGAAAACCTCTTATCCTCTGAAGGAGCAGGACTCAGTCATCACACCAGGAAAGGAAGCAAAGCAGATCAGGGAAGCCATCACTTCTGTCACCCCCTTGCAGTCAACGCAAGGAAATATAGAAGAAGGATGGATTTTCAGTGAAGAACTTAGGCCTATCAGAGTAGAAGAACTTACTCCAAATGAGTTCTTCTTTGACAAAAAGAGAAAAGAAGTTGTGAAAAGGGAGTTCTACCAGGATGAAGGATCAACTGCTAAAAAATTCAAAGTGATGACCGATGGAAAGAACAAAAAGAAGGATGAATTCACCACAGAGATTGCAGGAACGCTAGGAGCGTATGCATCGGCAAATCAATTCTCAGTCGGGATGTTAAAAAATCAGATCAAAGAAAAGAATCGCCTGATCAAGACTCTCGAAGCCAGAGTAGCTTCGGCAGCAGAAAGCGCTAAGAGTCAGGCAAGTGGGGAAATAGAACTCGCCCGATTGGCTGATAAAAAGGAAATATAAATCCTCAAAACCAAGTTGGAACAAGCGCATTCAGTGATCTGAGATGGTCGGGTACAGTCAGGTCATCAAAGGAGTATGATCACAGAGCTGCAAGCTCAGTTAGAGGTCACTGCAAGCAGGGTGATCGACATCGATGGGTTTAAATCCCGAGCTATCAATATTCAGAACAGGATCTCTTCTGCACAACAGAGTCTGCTAGACAAAGTGGGAGTGATTCGATGGGATTGCCTGTTAATGCATCGGATTTCTGAGAATCTGATTATCAAGGAAAATAACGTAGAGGCTGCTCGGGTCGCCTTTCAAGAGGCGGTGATAGCTACTAACAACAGATTTTTAGTAGAGTCTCCCAGACTCACCATCGCTGAAAAAACTAGAGGTAATATTTTGTTAAAGGATTGGGAACATAATATTACCATAAGCAAGGAACAGGCCCAAAAGGTAACCAATTCATTAGAAGAAGCCTTCAATGCTATAAATCGAGAGCTGTTAGGAATGGAGAGTGGAGGTGACTCAGAGACGTTAAGGCAAATGAATGTAGATCAGATTTCCCTCAATCTGAAGGAGAAGAATGAGAGAGATTCAGAGGATATCTCTAAATGGACAGGGTAAACATGGCTCAAGTCGATAAACACATAATTCAACCCAGCGCACAACTCAGTGCCCTCGACATCATTGATGCACAAATGGGTGATAAGCTTCCACAGTTAGCCCGAGAATGCTATTTCACCAAGGTCAGCTGTCAAGTGGAACCTTCGCAGCTTGTATCTCAATTTGTGGACAAATGTATTACATGCACCGAATCCATGCAAAGACGAGCACCTGGCACCTTTTGAAAATAGAGTAGGAGAGATGGAGCGATTTCGCTCCTCCCAGCTGTCAAGCGGAACCTTCACAGCTTGTATCCCAGTTTTTGTACAAATGTATCATATGCACCGAATCCACGCAAAGACAAGCACCTGGCACTTTTTGAAAATAGAGTAGGACAGATGGAGTAATTTGGCTCCTCTCGTTTGTAACTGAATTTATGAAACCGTTGAGTTTCTAAACCAAAAAAATTGGTATAAATAGATGACAAAAAGAAGAAGAAAAGGATGGATCTTTTTGGTACAGATTGTAATAGAGTTTTTTGCATTCGAGAAGTTAATAAAGGCAAAACCTGAAGATTCTCGATTCCTTCACGATTGTGTTACAAGTTTGTTTCTTTATGTTTCATGTTTCATTTCATTTCACTTTCATAATCGATGTGTATCGCTATAATTTAGTACGACCACTACTATAGCGAAGAGATTTCATCTTTCTGTAATTGGTTATTGTCTTTTCTCTGCACCAGCTATCAGCGGGTGTAAGACCAATTTGCATTTACAAAATTATATTTTTATTTACACTATGTCAGTTATTTCTGTACTAATTTATTCTTCTGTTTATGTGTAAGTTTTCTATGTAACAGGAACCTTACTTCATCTATAGCTAAATGTTTTTCCCTCACTCCACATCTTTTTATTAAGAATAATATAGTTACGGTAAAGAGCCTTCAAGTTTGCATTCCTATTTTGTTCTTTAATTAAAATTTCTCTTTATTTCGACCAAATTGAAACAGCGTTAAAATCTCTCTTTAAAGTATTCCCTACAATAACTATTCCTAAATGACTGTGCCTGCAGCTACACAACCTAATATTCAACCCGGACTATCTAATCAAACGCCTATTGCTTTAAATCTTTTTGACACAATCCTTAAAACTGCTAACACCTGGGAAGAACTGGAACATTCATGGGCAGCCATTGAACAAGATATTACTACCCAGGAACAGTTGGAAGCTAGACAATGAGAACGTAGAAACCCTCATTAGTTTCCTACACCGAAGGTTAGCGTAATCGTTTTTACAAATCTTCAATATATTTTCGGATGCCTTGACACTGTACTTTAAATCCTTAAGTACAGACTCAGGAACAACAAAAGTAACAATCCTATAGTCACTTCTAAGATTTTATATTCACTCTTGATATTTAAGTACTTACATAGAAATCTTACCAATTTTATATCCATTGAACTAAACTTGTTAACACTATAAAGCCTTTCAATAAGCATTACAAGTATTTCAAAAAACAATATATAGCATTCAAATAACATTAAAAGTATTTGTGGAAATCTCGCATACTATAATATTATAGGTCATTGTGAAAACCTCGCATACGATAGAACTCTAGAAAGATTTAGGGTATACAATTTGATTTCCTTATACCAAAGTCGAACCCAAGTATCCTTTCATTTTCTTAAGACATTTTACGTGTTAAATCAACACATCATTCAAATTAAATTTACACTCTGTATGATGTTAATGTTTGATGTGATCGCCATCCTTTGCAAAGGTAAATGGAAGACACGTGGAAAACATTTGGTGAAGTCCTATCGAGTTTTAAAGGAGGTTTAATATGTCATGATCTTAGCCATTTATTTTATACAAGTGCTTCTCTGATCAACCACCACTTGGAGGAAGTACTGGATCTCGATTTCAACGATGGTTTCAGGATTCCTACGAGGTTGCCCGAAGCCTTGAGCTTGTCATTTCTCAATTATTGCTTGCTCTGTAAGAAAATTGTTGTGTTATGAGAAAACGAGCTCTCTATAAGAGTTTCACAAAGGTATCTCCTCTGTAAGATGTTTTTCTACGTGAGGAGTTACCCTATGGGATTACTCTACATGAGGACTCACTCTATAGCTTGCTCTGAGCGAGAAGTTATCCTGTGAGTTTTCTCTGAGCGAGAATTTATCCCGTGATTTTACTCTGTAGGAGTTCTTGTTTGAATATTATTCGTTCCTCGAAGGTTTTTCCACCATGGAAATGGTTTTCTATCCGGAGAAGACCAAACTATTCCTCTTCTGTAAGTACAATTGTATTATTATCCTAACTCATTATAATGTCTTTCCTTTGTTATATATCTATATATATATTGTTTTCGTATATTTTGAAACTAACATCAATCTCATATTATAGGTCGGGTTTAAATCTAAATGTACGCGTTCTCTATGACGAAGGTAGTACACCAGAGGTCATTCCTTCACTGGTAAGTGTTAGTTTGGCTTATGTTGGTCGCAGAAGTTTAAATATTCTATTTTCTTCTAATTTATTCTAGTAGTTTGAACATGAACTAACGGATTTTTATTCATTGTTTTCAATTTGGGTACAAACCAACTAGGCGTAATGACCTTGTTCCAAATTGAATTCATGGGTTAGTCTGGATTATTTTCAGAACGAAATGAAAACAGAGATATTACAATGAAATACACATAAAAATTGCCAGAAACAGAGAAATACAACAATACATGATTTCTATTAATGAAAGAAATGTATAGAGATTGTAAAAATAAAGAGTGCAAGACTCGCTAGAATGGTGGCAGCTTTATCTCTGAGAAGATATGTGATGGCTACGCTCATTTGCAAGAAGATGAGTAAAATGAGGCTTTGAAGGCCTTTTTATGACATCAAAAAACCTAACCCTAGAAGATGAAGCGCCAAAAGTCATGTGGGCCCTGTTGGGGTAAGTTAGTACATCAACTTCCCGGGGTTGTAAATTTTGCATACGATCTTTGTTTTACACATGTGATAACCTGTTGGAAAGGTCTTTTCGAGAACTATGCATTATGTTATCAAACTCTGACTTTGTCTACATTTTGATTGTGGCAAGCCTAGAAAACACTGTTTAGGGCCCCAAAATGGCCCTGGAAGTATAGAAAGATGTATTGACATAAACAATTCCAAAATAAACAAGTTGGAATAGGTGGGCGCCCACCAATATCCACTCGGATGCTTTGTAGGGCTTCAAAACAACCCCGTAAGTGTAGAACCCATAATTACAAAGAAAGGTCCCCATTATAGAGAAACTTGTTGAACTGAAAACTGTCAAGATGAGCTAGTTGAAATTTGGAACAGGTGGGTGGCCACCAATATCCACCTGTATCAGTTCTCCCCCCTTTGGAAACAATGGTCTTCATTGCGCTGAGTGCCCGAGGAAGAGGGGAAAACATTTTCTGAATTTGAATCTTGGTGAGCTGCATGCCTTGTTAGAGATGTTGCGCTGCTTAGTCTGTGGAAGGTTGACATGAACCTGTTGCTAGTGGGGTTGAATATGTTCCATCAACCTGTTGTCTCTGGGCTTGACGGGGCATTGTGTAGGCACCATCATAGGTGAAGAAACAATATCTTATTTCTCTTCAACAATCTGCTTCTGTTGGATAGAAGGTGCTCAGGCTGTAGTGGTTGCAGTGGCCTTATGTGCATCCTTTAAATAGATTGTGAAGATGATGAATTTTGTAGTATGAGAGATTACCTTGTGGCACTTTTTTGGTGGAACAATAGTCAGAACTACCTATGGCATCCTATAGAGTTGACCCCCCAGAGTAATAATGACACTACGGGGTCAAGACTCATAAACAACATGACGTTTCCACATATATGGTTGGCCCATAACAACATCATAGACATCAAGAGGGGAAACATCACACACTACCTCATCCTTGAAGGGTTGGATGCCATAGGACAGGAGACACTATTGGATGACACAGAGATCTCGTCCCTGGTGAAGCCGCCCGATGTTGTATGGTTGTGGGTGTGGTGTTGTCGACAACCCCAATTGTTTGATGACTCCAGTTGAGATGAGGTTCTTCTAGATGCCACTATCAACAATGAAATGCAACGGGGTCCCCTTCACCCACATCTGTGAATGGAAGAGGCGTTTCTACTCTTTAGGATCTACTGGTTTGTCTGGTTGAATTGTTGCGGTCATGACAGTAGCAGTGGGGTCTGCATCTATGATCTGTTTGTTTTCAATATTTTTTGGATCAGATTCTGAATTAGGTTTCAGCTCCTTGTCTTTGACCTCGGCCACCAATGATTGTTTTGAGCGACATTCATCGGTGTTGTGTCAGGGGATTTTGTGGAAGTCGCACCATTTTGCAATGTCATTCTTTGTCTTTCCTTTAACCTTATTTTCCTGTGCCTTGGACTGGTTGTCGAGAGGATGTTGGTTAGGGTCATCTTTACCATGCTTTGGTTGTTGTGAATTTGCAGACTTGAACTCTCATTTGTGTTGGTGCCTAAATTTATGCTCGATTTTGACATCATATCGATAGGCATCTCCCAATGATGAGATGTTTAGGAAATCCATTTCAGTTTGGATGTACCTATGTAGAGCCCCATGGTATTTCAGAACCAAATGTCACTCGGAGTCTTTGATACCCAACTTGGTGCACAAGGTATGAAAAGTATTTGTGAACTTCGACACTGTTTGGCTCTTCTCTTGCCATAGTGTGGTCCATCTCATGTACTGGTATTCATAGTTATCAATAGGGTAGTATTGTTCCTTGATCGCATCTACAAAAAAATCCCAAGTGGTCTCGACCTCATACATTCCAGATTCCTCTGTGGAACTTTGCTCCCAGTAAGTTTCCCACCAATGTTTGACATGGGGGAGAGCCTTGAGGAGTGCGAAGGTGATCTTTTCTTTGTCGGAAAAAATGTGAACAGAGAAATAACCTTCTAGCAGATTTAACCATTTTTCTAAGGAATCTGCATCTATCTAACCTTCAAAAACGGTAATATCAAAATTAACTTGTACCTTGAAGGGAGAGGTTCCTCCAAGTTGGTCTCTTGATGAATATGCGCATGTTGCTATCGGTAGGCGTTGAAGGATGTGGGAAAAATTCTCCATACTTGCATCCCTCGGTCGCGCAAGAGTTTTCTCAAGCAAAAGCTTAATAGAATCTTATGCTCCACCATTTTTCTTTTCTTTCGCCAAAAAGGGTTTCTTGGGTGTGAAAGATGATTGTCCTCAAGAGAGACAAGCTCGAGACCCAACTTGCTATACTTGGACCTCATTGGGGACATGCACTGAAAAATGATCAAGCGTAGCCTACTCTAATACCAATGATCCATATCATTTTCGGAACAAAATGAAAGAAGAGATATTAAAATGAAATACACATAAAAATTGCCAGAAACAAAGAAATAGAACAATACATGATTTCTATTAATGAAATAAATGTACAGAGATTGTAAAAATACAGAGTGCAAGACTTGCTAGAATGGTGACAACTTTATCTCTGAGAAGAGATGTAACGACTACGCTCCTTCGCAAGAAGATGAGTATAATGAGGCTTTGAAGGCCTTTTTATCATAAACATGAATGCCAAAACCCTAGACATCCAATAACCTAACCCTAGAATATGAAGCGCCAAAAGTCATGTGGGCCCCGTTGGGGTAAGTTAGTACATCAACTTCTTGGTGTCGTAACTTTTGCGTATGATCTTTGTTTTAGGCATGTGATAGCCCATTGGAAATTTCTTTTCGAGAAATACACATAATGTCGTCAAACTCTATCTCGGTCTATAGTTTTACTATGTAATGTTCCCAAGACAATGTTTTTGCTTGGAACACTAACTGCTCATTGTTTGTCATGTTTGCTTATGTGTTTGCAGGTTTACTCATGGAGTTGCACATTAGGGTTTATTTGATGTTGATTAAGAAATGGAACAATAGATCTGAAGCATATAACATAAACGAGGAAAGATAAAAATAAGAACACTAGTATAGGACCAATAATGTCATATTTGAATTTTATTTAGGTAGTAGATAGATCCTTGGACAAGAGATATGCAGAACTGGAAGAAAACCCCAATAATATCAAAGATAGGTTGTCAGCCAATACAACAATAAGAAATACAATGATAATATCCTCCCAAAGGCTGTCCGAGAAGAATATCCAAGCCTCCAAAGGCCAACAACTGCAAGAGAAGACAAAAGAAATGATATCCTAGTCCAATACACTGCAAAACCCTTCCAACTAGTTGAGTTGCGCATTGCCCTGGTTGCTGATGAACCCTTAAGTTTTGGCCCTCCTCTTCCTGTGCTCCAAATGCCTCCAAACTTTCCTAGAATGTAGACTAGGCTAGTAGAATCCCCCTGACCAAGTTTCAAGCTGAAAGGTGGAGCTCTGCCCCTCCAACTAAGAAAACCCTCAATTGGTTTGGCCCCCCCTGGCTGACTGAATCACCCAGATTTCATTCTCCTCTCTAGGAGCCTCCATGTCATAGTTCTGCATACCATTATGAAAAGCGGAAGGATTCATCCCCATGAGATGAGTAGGCATCATGGGGTAGGTAGCGGTAAATGAGGGAGCCAAAGGAACTCCACTATTCATGATAATGAAGACTTAGTAAAAACTCCTAAGGCCAACTAGTAAACAAAGAGCACACCAAAATTAAAACGTCCAATATGCATACAAATGGGGTAAAGTGGCTAAGAGTGGCCTCCCTCCCTAAAGAAGGTATGTCTCACCTAAGAGGGGACTGATACTCCTTGCTAAAGATCGAAGGTAACATAATCAATTATAAGTTCCCTCATGGTCATAACAACCAGTTGGTCAAATCCCCCTGGAGAGGTAATCCTCCATAAAGGTTGTCCGTTGTCTGACTCTTATCTAACCTAGGGTACCTACAGAATAAACCCTGCAAGTAACCTATGAGACACCTAAGTCAAGCAACCAATAAACCATTGTATAACCGATGCATAGGTGACCAGTCGTAAGTTAGGTTCACTATACGGGTAGGGTAGCAAAGCCTGAAACCTTGAAAGTACCGCCTCTCACGGAGGTAAAGGCACTAGCAAGATTCCCAGATACGAATAGATCCCCAGAAATATCTCTAATGCTAAGAAGGTATCAGGGAGATATCCCTTCAACCAACCTCGTGCGACCTCATGATTAACTTCAGTGTGAGCAGAGCCTCCTGATCTTACCAATTATACAATGCATTTCTCCACTCCATGTCTTAGACACATATGTTTAATTAATTGCCTTGGAGAAGTTTACTCACAAAATCCTATTCCAAGGCACTAAATCCTAAGCTAGTTTGTGCACCCTAGAAAATAAAATTGTGACTGATCAATTTTAAATTTTAGTGGAAGTGATTACTCAAAAAGGTATGGTAGTGAAACTCATGATGTTATGACTCTGCAAGAAAAGTAAATATGAAAATAATGCAAGGTCCTAACTTTAACTTTCAATGAATGATATGCCTCAAAAAACCAATTAAATTTTCAATTTCAACTCTGTAATTTTGAAGTAAAAATGCAATCTTTCATTATATGCACTAAGCTAATGACAAGGACTCAAAAGACAAAAATGCCNGTCCTAACTTTAACTTTCAATGAATGATATGCCTCAAAAAACCAATTAAATTTTCAATTTCAACTCTGTAATTTTGAAGTAAAAATGCAATCTTTCATTATATGCACTAAGCTAATGACAAGGACTCAAAAGACAAAAATGCCAATAAATGAAAAATGCCTATTTTTTTTGTATTTTCAATATAATAAAAATGAAAATGCATGGACTGAAAAGTAACTTGATATATAACCCTACTGTGTATCGACAGAAATAACTCAAGCAGGATACCGAGCAACAAAACACCCAACCCAGTTTACAAGGACAATAAAAAATGAAAAGATGATCAGAAAGACCCCGCCCAGAAATTCAACCAAAGATGGTTTTCCTTTCATCCCACAAGCACTTAAAAGGCACTACAGAGACCCAAGAAGGTTCATCAAACCTCAAATCCCACCCAACAACCACCAGACCAAGAAAACAAGGAAGGAACATTGATGTACGCGATTGTTTAGGAAAACAAAGCATATATACGCCTCTTGTAGAGGGACAACCCATCTATGTACGCGACTGTCAGGGAAAAAAGCATGTATATGTTTCAAAAAACAAGGCCAGGCAAGGGAGAAGGTTGAAAAATTAGACCCAGAGTGAATTGAAGCTATCAAGAAATTATACGAAAAAAAACACAATAGAAACGAGAGCAATCTATGGAGAAAAGCACTCCAAACCCTAAGAAAGAAGATCCAATCCCCAATATGGTTGCCAATTCTGTTACGAGGAAAATCTCTCTATGGCTAGGGTAAACCACAATAGACGAAAATGACTGCAGAAATCAACTCTCTTCTCAAGTATGCTATATAAACAAATATGCTAGCAAGACAAGATAAAGGCCTACCTCGTCCAGATGTTCGATGAAGTCCACCATTGAGCACTTGACCCAAAGCAATATACCTGCAACTAGTCCTCAACAACCAAGAAAAGAAATCATATGGTGATATTATATAATGTTAGCACATTCAATAGCATAATCCATTAATAAACATGACAAATACACCCATGGAATAATAATTCAATATATTTGCAAGATAGCAATTGGACGGGAAAATAGTATTTCTATTAATAAAAGATCAGCATAAGTGAAATGTTACAGACTTCCGTGTCGACACGGTTTGGAACCGATAAACCAATTTCCTTCCAGTTGGGCCTCCACCACTTCAATCCTCCACCAAAGGCAAGCTCATAAGAGAGAAACAATGAGGTTCTCAATCAATAAGGGAAGATATTGGGGGTTGAACAGTGTGTTCAGACTTAAAGGACAAAGGGATGCAGACTCAATATGAAGTAAATAATTTCTCCAGAGTAACTTTTCTCTCAAAGTTGAATTCTTTCTCCTTTTCCATAGCTTGGAATTGGCCCATTTATAGCCTTCAAAATGAAATTGAAGGGTCGAGTCGGAACGTTTCCAGTATGTGGAAAGCCAAGGATCATAAATCTCTTGTCATGACATGGAAACTCGACAATAATTTTCATTTTCTGGCACAAATCCTGATGTACACAGGCTCTTGTGGAGCAACCTGCATATATTCATGATGTATAGTAGTCAAGATGCGTACATGTGGAAAAATATTTATTTATAGCTTTGGATTTTACAAATAGGGATGATAAGTCTGCATGGGGAAATGGAAAAAGGCCTTTTGTGCAAGATTTCATAGGGTCAGGAAAATCTTGCTATAACACATGGGCACATAAGATCGACTCATACACCAAAATTTATTTCTATTTGTTTTTCCATCTCTTCCTATCTTCAAAACCATTTTTTTGTTTGCTATTTTTTTCGTGACTTGCAGGACTGGTCTGTGGTGTAAGAAACCGTGACCCAAGGGTCTCTAAGCCATCAAAATCAAACGGGGATTGCACCTGGCCTGGACCAAAACAACCCTTAGCATGGTTGGATTTTAGGTGTCTCCTCCCAGCTCTCTGAGTTTCGAACCAGGATCACCTTACAAAACGAGGCCCATCAAAACCAATCACTCTAGCAAGATTTGACCCTATCTTCTAAACCATTATTATTTTAAATATGTAACACCTTGTTTTAGCCATTAATAAGTTCTTCATATTAACACCTTGCCATGAAACAACATTTTAACCATTAATGAACCCTTGATATTAACACCTAGTAATGAAGCAACATATCCCTCTTTCATGACATGAACTAGACATTTGTGTTTTTTCCTCCTAATATATAGATTCTTCTAGACATTTTTCTTATTCCTTGATATTTCAACTCTTAAATGAACCCTTGATATTAACACCTAGTAATGAAGCAACATATCCCTCTTTAACGACATGATTTACACACATAACTAGACATTTGTGTTTTTTCCTCCTAATATCTAGATTCTTCTAGACATTTGTCTTATTCCTTGATATTTCAACTTTAAAATGAACCCTTGATATTAACACCTAGTAATGAAGCAACATATCCCTCTTTCACGACATGATTTTCACACATAACTAGACATTTGTGTTTTTTCCTCCTAATATCTAGATTCTTTTAGACATTTGTCTTATTCCTTGATATTTCAACTCTAAAATGAACCCTTGATATTAACACCTAGTAATGAAGCAACATATCCCTCTTTCACAACATGATTTGCACACATAACTAGACATTTGTGTTTTTTCCTCCTAATATCTAGATTCTTTTAGACATTTGTCTTATTCCTTGATATTTCAACTCTAAAATGAACCCTTGATATTAACACCTAGTAATGAAGAAACATATCCCTCTTTCACGGCATGATTTGTGCACATAACTAGACATTTGTGTTTTTTCCTCTCTATATTCTTCTAGATATTTGTCTTATTCATTGATATTTCAACTCTAAAATGAACCCTTGATATTAACACCTAGTAATGAAGCAACATATCCCTCTTTCAGGGCATGATTTGTACACATAACTAGACATTTGTGTTTTTCCCTCCTAATATCTAAATTCTTCTAGACATTTGTCTTATTCCTTGATATTTCAACTCTAAAATGAACCCTTGATATTAACACCTAGTAATGAAGCAACATATCCCTCTTTCACGGCATGATTTGCACACATAACTAGACATTTGTGTTTTTTCCTCCTAATATCTATATTCTTCTAGACATTTTTCTTATTCCTTGATATTCAACTCTAAAATGAACCCTTGATATTAACACCTAGTAATGAAGCAACATATCCCTCTTCCAAGGCATGATTTGCACACATAACTAGACATTTGTGTTTTTTCCTCCTAATATCTAGAAGAACTTCTAGACATTTGTCTTATTCCTTGATATTTCAACTCTAAAATGAACCCTTGATATTAACACCTAGTAATGAAGCAACATATCCCTCTTTCATGGCATGATTTTCACACATAACTAGACATTTGTGTTTTTTCCTCCTAATATCTAGATTCTTTTAGACATTTGTCTTATTCCTTGATATTTCAACTCTAAAATGAACCCTTGATATTAACACCTAGTAATGAAGCAACATATCCCTCTTTCATGACATGAGTTGCACACATAACTAGACATTTGTGTTTTTTCCTCCTAATATCTAGATTTTTTTAGACATTTGTCTTATTCCTTGATATTTCAACTCTAAAATGAACCCTTGATATTAAAACCTAGTAATGAAGCAACATATCACATATCCCTCTTTCACGACATGATTTTCACACATAACTAGACATTTGTGTTTTTTCCTCTTCTAGACATTTTTTTTATTACTTGATATTCAACTAAGTGGGGTCTTCATGGTATTGGGACTTGGAACCAATCCCAAACATTTTTGTTTTTTCCTCCTAATATCTAGATTCTTATACACATTTTTCATACTCCTTGATAGTCAACGAAGTGGAGTCTTGTTGGCAGCCATTGGCATTCCTATCTTTTCCTTACAAGCTGCCTACACAAGGGTTTTGAACCCTCAATACTCGTTGCAATTCTTTAAAAAAAACGACACTATTTCACATTCTTGCTTTTCGTTTTCATTTTCACGACTGCAAGTGTGAAAACCTATAGTTGGGATTCATGTTGACCACATTAAAATGATCATTTGGTTGATCATGAAACTACTTGAACCTGGTTACCACTCCTTGGTCTAAAAAAAAACCTTGATTTCATATATATCAAACCACCACTCACTTCGCATTTGACCATTGTCAATATGGTTTCGATTTATAAATTCATTGATGTAATGGTTATATGATATTTTGGTGTCTTTGATCAAATCATTGATGCAATGGTTTTATTGAACACATTAATTTTGGGGTCAAATCGTTGGTGCAATGTTCCACATATTGGTTTCTTTTTCATACAAATGCCATTGTTTATTTAACATTCGGATCGAGTTTTGGTTATGTATTTCATGGTTTTCAATGATTATGTGATAATCCATTTGACATGTTGTTTACAATGCTTTTGATATACACTATTGTGATTGGAATTTTACCAAGGCACCGTCGATTGTACAGCCCGATGTGATATTGTTGCATACTCTCAATCTACTCCACCACCCTTGCACGCATAAGCATTAACGCTATGTCATGCATTTCAGGCTGCCTTTGTTTGTTTTGGGAAAACCTACGAGAAAATGGTTTTGTGTCTACCCTGTCAAACCCCCTCGCTGATTACCCTATTGATATTATGCTATTTGCTATGGCTCCTGTAGTGCGAATCGAACCCAACAGCGTCCAAACTTTGTTGTTATTTGATAATGCCCGAGAGGACCTAGAGAGGAATGGTTGGTTGATTTTTATTGAGAAGTTTGAGGGTTTCAACCTCGCAGTCACTCAGCAATTTGCACTTACATTCGATGGATGCAGGGCCAAAGTTGGGGACGTCCAACTCGAATTGAACAAGGATTTCCTTAGCTCAGCCACTGGTCTGCTAGCTGAAGGGAAAAAATGGTTTAAAAATTTGAAGGTTGATGAAGTGCCATGGCTGCTCTTGTTTCCCTCAAGGAAAATCAACAGTTGTCACAAAGGTATGCCAGTTACAGCTCTTAAGTCTAGGTGGCATGATTTGTTGTCCATTATCAAGAAATTCATTACATGCGAGGGTAGATACGGTTTAGTTTTTCTATACCACCTACGACTGCTCATGAGTTTCATAGATTTTCCTTTAAATATGCCACATTTCCTCCTTTGGAGTTTGTATAAAATGACTAAACGTTTCAAGAGGGAGAAACCCGAATCCAGCCTCTTCCACCACTATTTAATTAAAATTATTATAGTTCATCATTTGAGGTTGAGTGGCGACTGTTGGGAAGCTTTCTTATTAAGGAATGGCTTTGCTAGTCCTAAAATTGGACAAGTTGACAAAACCGTGGTCCCAGAAACCCTTGTCGGGCCTGTTGTGCCCCCTCCTACACTCTTACCCTCTATCGGACCCTTGACCTACCTGAACAATAACCTACCCGACACCCTGACTGACTCATGTCTAAAAGACAATGCTAACCCTGTTAAGAGGTCTGCAAAGAAAAAGGGTAAGGGTAACAGTGATGTCAATTGCAAAGGTAAGAATACCGCACACTGGGTATCAAGGTGTGCTCACAATAAACCTAAACTAAACATAGATCAGAAACCAATTCTATTGAGTGAAGATTCTGATTCCGAAATCGAGTGGTTTCTAACCGAGGAGTATCCATACTCACACGGCCTTTGTTCAGTCAAGCCCTATGACTACGTGTCAAACCTCCCACCATGCCTTAGAGATGACCCCAACTTCCGCGGGATCAAATTTGACAGTGGAACTGCTGGTAAATCAAGAGATTCCTCACCTGTAATTACACGGCCTGATCAACCACAGTGCAATGAATGCAACTCATGGCTCGACCGATATTATGTGGACGTCCCTTTGCTCCAATCCCGAATCAAGTCCTTGGAGGACCAAGTAAATTTTCTAACCAAAGAAAACGACAGGTTTCTAGCTAATGATAAAAGGCAAAAGACTACAGGGTATGTTGTCTTCAAAAGTGTATAGGCGGCCACTGCCATTGTTAATTCAAAAATAGCTTGATCGAATCGAATCCCTGAAACCAAGGTATGGTATTTCAAGAATGATTTCAAAATGATTTTGTTTTCTTTGAATTAGTATAAAGGGTTTGTTTGATAAATCACAACTATTTCTATTATGATTGAATTGATACAATACGATTTTGTTTGTAACTAATAAATAGCTACAAAATCGTGAGATTCTGTAGCTAGTCATAAAAATTTGAATTTTTGTTGATTTTACAACTAAACACAATCTGAAATCGTGTATTCTTGTGCAATTTCAGGTACACATGAATTTTAAAGTAGCCTGGTTTGACTGTGTCATATTTGAACATGCTTTTTTTTTACATACTTTTAGATTAGGTTGTTAGTCTTAGATAAAAATAGGAATTTGGGAGGTTGTTCCCATAATTTTTGCAACAATTTTGATAATTTCCACAATGAATGTTTTCATCCTGTGGCCTTTATATTTCTATTATTTTTGTAAACAAACCATCGCTACTTGGGGAGCAGAGACTATTGATTGATGATGATTTAGACTGGAATGAAAGTGGATGTTTGTATGGCTTTAGCTTCAATATATCCTACTTTTATTTCAAGTTTTGTTCATTTCAATTTGTAATCAAATTATTGACTACTTTAGATATCATAATTTGTTACAGGTTGATGTGATGCGATTTAAATAGTGTTCATATTTGATGTCTCTCATTTTACATACAACAATTATCCTATTTTAATTTAATGAACAAAAGGTTAACCTTCTTTGTTAAATGAGCAGTTATATACAAATCTTTGCAATGAGATTTATATTGATGTGATTATTTGTAAACTATAAATTTTTTGTTGCTACATCCTTTACCTGTTTTGTCGTTAGCATTCAAAAGTGTTGTTGCTTCATGTTTGCATGAAGTATTGGAAAATCCAGTGCGGGTTGGCCTCATTTAACAGTGAACGCAAATGCCTATGTGCAGGACAAGTAGGAGATGATAATTTCAGGTCAGTTTGCTATTTTATTTTAATAGTTTAATTAACATAAGAATTTTTTGTAGTTTAGATAGATATATAATACAGATTGTTATTTTCATTGCTTAGTTAGATAGTTGTCATTTCACTTCCTGTTTATGAAAGTTATAAAAAATAAAAAATAATGAACAATAGCTTTTGTTGTCAATTAATATATGATTTTGCAAATTTCGATCAAAATTTGCATTTTGTAAATATTGTATAGGTAACAGAGATTTAATATATCAATACATTGTACATTTAATAAGTAGGATTATTATTTCATTAATATTAATTAGCGAACTGTGAATATTTATTAGACTTGTATATAGTTTGCAACAACTGTTTTTTTTCACTTAGATTAGTTTCTTTAGCTTAGTTTTTTTTACTTTCCTAGGACTTAGATCGGCCAACGGAGCCTCTAAACCCATCGGAGTGGATTAATCCATATGGATTGGGTTATTTAGACAACCCCATACTGGATTCACTCCTCCAGTTGATGAACTGTCAATTTCGCCCGTCAACAAATGGCACTAGAAGGAGGGCCTGAAAATTATTAATGGCATGAGGTGGTTGTAAGACTCCTCCACCACCCAACCGCTCACCTATTGTGACAAGAAGTCATTCAAATGACAACATCGCCCCTCAAACATCAACCACATAAAACGACAATCTACGGATCATAGTTGAACCAGTAACCCCAAATCCTACAAGTGGTGACGTACAAGAGATTGTGTGCCAATCTCTCATAAGAACACATAGTGCCTTCACCCATTTAAGGCAACCAAATCGACCTTTGGACCAACCATTAGATTTCTCTGATATTAGAGAACAACTTGGAGGAACTAATCTCACTCTAAACCCTATAGATCCAATCCTCACTCCTATAGCAGGAGGACTTGGTATACCACCCTCACCACCTCCATCATCCCCTTCTTCCTCTGGAGAAGAATCTTCTGATGAAGGCAGTTCCTCATCTCAGCCTTCAACACCGCCCACACTAATGGCCAATCAGAACAATTCTGCCAGACCCTGGCTTGACCAAGATGCAGTAGCCATACCCAGGCCTCAGCATCCCTTGCCCAAACATCCAGAGAAGTGGCTCCCCAAGTTCGACTCAGACTCTAAACAGATCGCTGAAGATCACATCAAAATTTTTATGTTAGCCATTAGACTCCGTAATGTCAAGCACGAAGATGTAGTCTGTATATTGTTCCCCTATACTTTCGAGGGCAATGCCTCTACCTGGTACTTTTCCCAGCAGCCCCATACCATCGTGTCATGGAAGAAGTTTGAATCCTTCTTTCTTGAGAATTTTGGAGATGATAAGTCCCCAGAAGTTCTAGTCATGGAGCTTTCTAGTTTAAGAATGAACCCCAAAGAGAAAATCAAAGATTTTAACCAAAGATTATTAACACTTAAGAACCGAATCCCTATGGATTCGATGCCTGCTGAGAATCTTATCATAGCATATTATACGAAAGCCTTACATCAAAGTATAGCCATTTGGGTAAAGAAATATAAGAAAGCCACATTGTTAGAGGCCTTTGAAGAGGCCAGTTAGATTGAGAAAGACATCATTAGCTTAAAAGACACTACTAGCAACGAAATAGAGACTAGTTCATATTCCAAAAAGAAAATCGAAATCCTCCCTAGACCTGCCCAAAAAAAGACGCAACCTGAAAGCTTAGATCTAGAAAACTTAACAAAAGTTAAAAAACTGTCAAATCAAGTTATAGATTTGAAAAGGACGGCCGAAGAAGCTTCTTCGAGCAAAGGTCCTTACAAACCCCTGCTTAGGAAGCCTTTTCCCACCAACCGACCTAATTCAAATACCGAAGGCTTAAATCTAGAAAGCCTGCAATTCTCTATTCAAACGATTCTAGAGGCCCAGGATAACTTGATGCCTCCTGAGATTCTTGAGGAAGTAGTTGAACAAGAGACAGTTGTAGAAGATGAATCTTCTCCAAACATTTTTGGACACTTCTCGGATAGCATTTTTCAATCTAATTTTGAGACAGTACATCCCTACAATACTAGGAGTAAGACAACAAACAAACCTTCTTCTGAAAACACTATGACTTTACCCCCAAAACAGTCTAGATCAGCTGAGAATAAACATAGTCATGTAAACCCAAACTTAGATTATGATTTAGTTGAGAATCTAAAAAAGTTAAGGGCTAACATTTCTGTTTATGAATTATTAAAATTTATGTTTCTGCTACAAAAAATGTTACAAAATATTGCAGAGAATAGCAAAAACGGTAATCCAAGCAGTAACACATTTTTTCAGAATAACCCAAAAGTTCCTCAGAAGGCCTCTGCTAAGAATAGTTCTGATCCTCATGAGAAGAGAGACCTTCCTGTAAATAATGTAACAAATGTAGATAAATTAGCTTCACAGGCTGCGAGTAAAAAGCCACAGGCTTCCACCATTAGTACTCACAGAAATGTACCTCCATTTTTTTTTAACTTTTGAAATATTTAATAGGAACGTGCACAATTGTATGGTAGACTCAGGAGCATCATCCAATGTAATGCCATGGTCTGTGTGTCAAAAGATTAATGCTGAAGTTGTACCATCCACCTTAAAGATCATCCAACTTGATTGAACTGGTGTTAAAGTTATAGGTGAATTAAGGAATGTGCTTATAAGATTATCGTCTAACCCCAAAGTTCATCAAGTGATTGCTATTATTGTTGTGGATATTCCAGAAGTTTATGGTTTGTTTTTAAGCAGAGACTGGTCAGAGAAGCTACATGGCTATTTCACGACAGATTGGTCTCACTTGTGGCTTCTCAAGAATGGAAAGCCCAACAAAATCAAGGTAAATCGTGAATGTTACCTAAAGTTCACAGTGATAGATTTAAATGATCCCAATGAACCATTTACACCTTCTGCTAATTCACCTGAAATACAAGGGATGGATACCTTTTTCGACAATTTCATGGCCGAGACTTCAGCTATCACTAACCCAGGACAATAGTTCGAGATTGTGGCATATATGCAGCCAACAGTTTCTACCCAATGGTCTCATGCACCCGACAAAAATCAAATATGGTCTCTTTACTTTGATGGGTCAAAGTCCAAGGAAGGAGCTGGTGCGGGTTGCGTTATTATTGATCCAGCAGGTAACAAAACCCTGATTGCATGCAGATTAGAGTTTGAATGCACAAACAACACAACAGAATATGAGGCTTTATTGCAAGGCCTCAGGAAAGCATTAGATATGAACATTCAAAATTTAACTGTCTTTGGCGATTCAGAAATCGTGGTTAGACAGGTAAGAGATTCTATCCACTGTTTGTCTCCACATCTTAAAAGCTACCAATCTGAAGTATGGAATTTTGATGAATAAGTTTTCTTCTTTTAACATAAATTCTATTCCTAGATTGAATAATTCGGAAGACGATTTGTTAGCTAACGTAGCTTCGAAACTCTTTCCTGTAGAAGGCTTATCCCCGAATGCATTCTCCGTTGAACTGTTGTCCAGGCCATCCATTCCCGACAACATCACGAATTGGAGAGTCTTTGACGACGATCAACAAATTATTAGTTTCCTGCATATGGAAGAAACTTTCCAAGGTGTCATAATCGACGAATGCACTCATGACGAGAATCTTTGTGATTTCATGGTAATACCAGATCCGAGATCTCCTGAATCTTCATCGGACATGGTAAATTCTATCCCTAAATCTGTAGTTAGATTAGAAAAATTTTATGACCTTCAAGACAAATTCAAAAAATCGGTCAATTGTAAAATGAATAGTTCCTCTTTATTGTATGAAAAAGTAAACTTGGGAACTAATGATAATCCACAGTGCATTAACTTAGGGGTGGGGTGTTCTGAACAAGAGAAAGCCACGTTTATTAAATTGTTTAAGGAATTCAAAGATGTTTTTGCATGGACGTATGACGACCTAAAAACCTTTGATCCTAACATCATACAACACGTAATTCCTATGAAACCCC
>SNQJ01S0029146.1:13146-49103 GCA_010110895.2 Picea sitchensis
AGTGGATTGAAGTTGGAAAGGTGAGGGATCTATAAGCTCATCTTCAGATAGACTGAAAATAGTCTTTTGGAGGTCCAAAAGATTTCCAATGGGGAGGTGTGATCTAGGGGATCAAATTTTGCTCAAAATTCAAAGTGCTCAGAATCACATCAAATCGAACGGGAGCGTAGACCTCATCGTCACGAACCCAACGCAACTCGTTTGGGTTCAAACAGACGTCGGGAGAGAGATATATCACATTCTATTGAAAATGACAAACAAGCAAAAAAAAGGGATGTTGACTGTATAGTCCGTACATTCCGTACGGATGCTGACGTGCCATGTCCATACAACACATGGCAGAGATGAATTGGCGGGACCATACGACACGTGGCATTCATTGGTTGGCAGATGTGGACGAATGAGCATTGGACACGTGGCATTTTGATGGCTAATAGTATGGTGACACGTGGCCCAATCAATGGCCTCCACGTGTCACCTGGACGGTGGTTTAAAAGCTTTGCAATATGCAGGACTCGACCCCGCGACCTCCGGGCAGGGGAAGAGACTTGGGAAGGGCCGCCAACTAGTGCACCATTGTATGTTCCTTGTTATATATATGGTTTCATATAAATTTAAATTTGTGTTTCTTAATAGTTGGGCGTGGTCCGGGCCAAGTCTAAGCCCCGGCCCTCGGTCATGTGTTGCTACCATATAACCCTGCCCATGCGTCACAAACATTTAAACACCCACACACCTGGGCACTTGGACCTTTCCATGTGACTTGGGTTTAAACTTAACCACTTTTTTTGTATTGCGTGCGGTCATATGGCGCTTCATATGCCCACGGGCCTTAGACGGTTGAGGGCTAGCGCGTAACCATCCTACAGTTTGTACTGGTTGTGCGGTTGCTCCCGGTGCTGGGTTTTTCCACATAAATGCGCATGGGGGCTAGGTTGAGGCAACAAGGGTGCATTTTGGCAATCCAGAGATAGAAATTTTGAAGGGGAACTTCCAGGAAGCCTATCTTCTTCAATTTTTGGCCAAACGAGGTGCTGAAAAAGCCCAGCTAGGGGTTTTTGGACGTTTTGAAGCCATTGGATCCATCTATTTGGAATTTTGAGCATTGTAAAGAACATATTTGATCACTTTGAGCAAATAATACAAAATATCCATTGGAAGCTAGACCAGGAGATGTAGCCCAAGAGAGGGGTGAACTCCTTTATCATTTGTTGTGTTATGTGTTTTCTGTTCACTGTTTATTGTTGTTGTTTATATGCATCTTGAATGAGTAATTTTATAAAATTTGTGTTGCAAAATTGATCCATTTGCATTTTAACACATGAATTAAATCTTGCAAATAATTTCAAGAATACAAGTCTTCTTCGTTTTTAGATCAACTAGGCTCTCTCCTTCTTCAATGGCTAACCTACTTGTGTGCTTGTCACCTAGTGTTTTGTTCAGAAAAATCATAAACATATGCAAGAAATTAAACTACAACCATTCATTCAAGAAGTTTTGCAGAAAATACTTACAATTCACCAAGAAATATCAATGAAAACCCTAGTTGTAACACCTTCCTTCAAGAGAGATGCCAAAACATGCCAAAATAATCCTCCTTCAACAAGTGTGTATCACTATATCAGCCAATAACCCAAGAGAGGGCGCAAATTTCAGACCTCACTAATGAGTGAGTGAGTTGTGATGAAAAAATGAAGGTAAAAATCCCTCATTTATACTATTCCATGACCTAATTTTACATTTTAGGTCATGTAAAAGGCCGACAAGGACAAAATACTAAAATCATATTGTTTTACATTAAAATGTTAACTTTAAACCCTAGTCAAGCTGAAATGAGAATAAAATCCCCTCTGAGGGGGACGTTATCCTTTTCTAGGGCAAATGAAGCATCCAGGAGAAAAACGTTAGCCCTCCTTGGGCTTCTCCAACTTGCCACACGTGCCACTGTTGCCCAGTCTACCTCCCAAGATATCCAATAGGCTGGATGATGTCATGGTCATCAAGGGTGACGTCCCAGGCCTTCCAAGGCTAACGTTCCACTGAAAATGGCTTAATCCCCCTAGGTCAAGCTATGTCGGGGTGCCTCTGGTGAAACGTCCTCTTCTTCTCCGGTGCAAACCCCCTGATCCATATTTATCCTGTCTCCGCCCCCTGATGAGGTCTTAGCATCCACCTGGTGGGCTCTTCATCCCCATGTAGGTCCGAACTGATCATCTCCCCATGTGTACCGGTCCAAATGGTACCTGTCTGTCGGGCATGGTCCTGTACATCAAAAGCTACGCCCTCCATGGGCTCATCAGTTAGAGGGATCATAGCAATGTCAATCACATTTCATCGTCAATATTATTAAACATGTGCATAAAATCCCTAATACATCAGTCGACAGCTCAAAGACGTTACACAAGCCTACAATACAAGTCTGGATAAAAGGACAAGGCATCCTATTGGGCTAGTGTCCACGGAAGAAGGAAAGTTCCCGGAAGAAAACTTCATCAAATCCATGCAAGTGGGTAATGTGGTCAGGGGATGTCCAAACATGTGGTTGCAGTATGGGCTAAGGATGCAAAAAATGTCACCTGTGGGTGCCTTTGTAGAAGGCGAGTTGTACTTGTCATGGATGCATTTTTTCCAAACCCATTCTTGCCTTTTATTCTTCATTATTTTATTCTTTTATATTTTATTTCTATTTTTATTCAAGAGCTAATCAGGGGACACTGCCCTGGCGTGGTGACTAGTGGTGACAATGTTACCCACAAGTATTTTCACAGAAATGAGAAGGTTGGCTCGTGATGAGACCCCTTTTTCCCTTGGCCATGCAACCAAGAGTCAGTACCCTGGCATGGTGACCAGCTAATGGCAATGTCATATTGTTAGATACCTATGGACCTAATAGGTTGGCTCATGATGAGACCCCCTATCCTTTGGTTAGGCCTTGTTTTATTATTTTTCCGGGTCCCCCTTGTTTCTTGCTAAGAAGCATTTTTATCTCTTTCTCGGGGATCCCTAGGCGAAGCATGTCGAGGTTTTAATTTTAGGCTTTTATCTTTTACCAGCTTTCTTTTACCTTCTGGGCCTTTAGCCCCTTCTTCCCATGAGATAAGGTGCAATCCTGAAAATAGGTCAACCCAATGTCTGGACAAGTGGAATGGGATAGGTGAGCGGGAAAGAAGATGGAAAAGTGGTACTATGAAGGGAGCGGACGATGGATTTTAGAAATTTCCCCCAGTGGCAAACCAAAACCTACAGATACAGGCTTTCTAGAGCACCATGTCAATTCCCCCAAACACGATCAAGTGGGCAAGTGTAATATCCAAGAATTTGTTAGAAATAAAAGGAATCAGATGCATACATTTAATGGTTTTGATGATCAAAGTGACACATACCATGATACTCTGACTAATTACCTCATGGAGCAAGAACCTTCTCTAACACAGGACCAAGCCGATGGTGATGGATGTTGTTTCTGCTGACAAGATAAAGATGCTAGAAGAAAGACAATGTGGATCCTCCAGGGCCATGCTAAAGTCAATCCTACTCTTGGTACTCCATGTCTAGGACCTGTCGGCCTCGAGACATGATCTCCTAGTTATCCCTAAAAGTGGGGGATAACATCTGGCTCCAACTCGGGGACATGTGATCACTGTAGAGCACATGAGAACCTCAACATCAATGGCATAACTTCTTGACCTTCTCAATCTCAATAGATGTATCAGTAACAAAATTGGGGTGGTAATTCCACCCCATCATACATAGATATATATAGGCTGAAATCAAACAATCAATAAAGGTGATGTGAAATCAAACAATCAATAAAGGTGATGTGAAATCAAACTAACATGCAAATGCAAATGATATAATACACGAATGAAAAATGCCTACTTACCTGCACTTACCTATGAAGTTAGGTTCCCCCACCTTGGTGGTGTTTGAGGAGGTTTATGTTGATCGGTAATGGGCGCCTTCCTCCTTCCAAAGTGTAAAAATAGTAGGAGTCATTAACTGATTCTCGTCCAACCTTGAAAGGTCTGAGCCATGATTGAGTCTTTCCTTTGACATAGTTGGCTCTCCCTTCTGGGCATCCCACATCCACACTACATATCCTTCCTTGTACTTCCAGATCTTCTACTTGGTTGTCCCTTGGACAACCCTAGTGTATTGTGCAGAGGGAGGAGGGTGGGATTCTACTGTAAATACTTCATGTTGGGATGGATGAATCTGTACGTCGTCATCTGGTCTTTTTAGTATTTTCACAGTCACAGTTTCCTTGCCTTTAAATTCATCTAGGAGTTGTTGGTATTATTCCTTTTTAGGCAATTTAATCTGATCAAGGTCTTATTCTATCGCAAAAGGCATATCTTCAGGAGAAAATTTATGAAGAGTTTGTATGGTCTCATCATGTGCCTTGTAATTTTTGACAGGGTGATTAGCTTCTTGCACATGGGTTTTAGTTACTGGCTCATTTAGGAGACAGACTATTATTCCATATTTCAAAGTAAATTCTATAAAATAAAGGTCCATCTCAAGGGTGTCGCCCAACATTGAAGCAAATTTCCTAGATAACAACATTCCCCACACATCTGGGACATCTACTATCACGATGTCAATATGGATTACTTTCTTGGGGTACTCTTTAAGGAAAATTTCCACATTTTCAACTACTCCATGTGTGGGTATGGATTTTGATTCAAATCCACACACATTCATGTAAGGGTGTGTGACTTTTAACACTAGTTGTTGCATGACATTAGAGGGAATTATGTTGGCACCTTCCCCTGTATCCAACATGCAGTTGTTGAGGCTTTTGTTGTTCATTACTAAAGTTATGAAGAAAGGAGGGTTTTCACCGTATTCGACCCTGAAGTGATCGGCGTGTAACATGATAGAGGGGTCCATGGGTCCATCTGATCCTCGAAAGAAATTGTCAAAACGCTCTTTGACAGATGGCACCTTAATGACTTCTCTTAGGGGAATGGTTACATGCATCTTGGATAGCGCCCCTTCAAAGTCAAAATTTAAGTCAACCCTTTTAGTCTTGGATGTTTTAAGAAGGAGTACATCCAAAGAAGGGGGTTTGGTTTGCTCAGTGGCAGGTTGGCTTAGTTTCTTTCTTATATGCACCTGTAACTCTTGTTTCTTCAATTTTTCTTTTGATTACTGGTCTAGGTTGTTTATTACTGCCATTCTAGCTTTCCTCGTCGCTTATCTTATGGCCTCTTGATGTTCTTCAGTAGTGATATTTATCTGAGGGCCTTCCATGAGATGGCCTACATTGTTTACTTTTTTATGGTCATTATCACTGTAAGGACATTCATGCTCCCAATGTGCTTCGCTGCATTCAAGGCACCAAGGTTTTTCATCAATAACGTTTGTAGGGGATAACGTGTTTGGAACCTCTTGCTCATTCTTTGGCTTATAAAATTGGTTCCCCTTTTCAAATTTCCCTTTGTACGGGACCCTAGGTGCTTGGCTTTGGTATCTTTCCAAGTTGACGATCCTACTCATCATTTGTTCTTGATTCTTCGTGATACCATCCATAGAGGCTTGCAACTTGGCTATACTGGCACAAAGATCTAAGGTAGGTTCGATATTGTGGACTATCTTTGGTTTGGTGTCCATTTTCCCCCTTGGATTTGCGAAAGGCTCAATATTATATGATAGGAGGTTACCCTCAATTCTAGTGGAGAGCTCTTGGGATTGTTGAATTGATTGGGGGTTTTTGTCTCTGAGAAGATACCCTAATTGGCCATTGAAAGACTTGGTGTAGATGTGGACAAGGTAATCATCTTTCGGATGATGGCTCATAGGAATATTTTGCAGCAACGTCTCAAACCTAGTATGGAACTCTTGAATAGACTCATTTTCATGTTTCCAAAGGTTATTTAGTCGGGTAAGGATCATGTTAGGATCTTCTTTGATACTCCACCTCTTGAGAAAGACCTCTTCTAGTCTGTCCATGGTTTTAATGCTACCATCGGGAAGGCTCAGGTACCAACACCTTGAATCATCATAGAGGTTAGCGGAGAACAACTTCATGAATAAATAGCCAGCATCATCACTGATGGGATGAAGCTGAAAAAATGCCCAAAAGATTCTCATGTGCTCTTCGGCACTAATTTCATCAGTACCGGTAAATTTAGGCAACCACTTCTCGTACTTGGCTGGCATTTGCCTAGGGTGTCCTGGTATGGCTGACATGTCTAGTGGTTTGAAAAGAGTAGATGACCATTGTCTTTGATTGTTGGTTGGGTTCGTTGTAGTGGTGGTCTGAGAACTAGACATGGTTTTCAAAGAAAGACTCTTTCCGAAAAGTGATTTTACGACAAGAAAGTTATTAGGAGGCTTCCTTCTAAAAGATAAAGGAGGATTATTGAACCTCTTTTTTGTTTGTGGAGTCGCTAGATAGTTTACTTGAAACTATCAAATAAAAAGGGAAAACACACTAGTGGAGTCACCAGGTAAGCTTGTAAGATAAGGCTTCTAGAGGTAAGGCTTACCGAAAAGTGTCATCTTGAGGAGAATTGACTCAGTGTTCCCCGACAATGGCACCAAAATGTTATCGGACATTTTGTAGCAAGGATAAAGGTTGAGGTTTGAAAGTCAAACTGGTGTAACAAGAACCAATCCCACCTAATGTCATGACAATGGGATGTTTCTTTCTCTTTAGGGAGGTGAGGCCCAGGAGAGACGTCCCTGGTGACCTGGGGTTTTGAGAAGGAAAGAATATAATAAGACAAGGATAATTTTCCCCCTCACAAGTCACCACTGAGTAGATAGTCATGGCTAAATATCCAATAATAAGGTAAACCCCCCAAAGATATACATGTATGGGACAAAGAAACAACAAATAATATATGCAAGCTATTTCAATGGGTTAGTACTTCATATAAATAGATGACTATCTGATAAACATATAAGCAATTTGGAAATAAATGTTGACGAAGTCAATCTTTATCAATAGAAATGAAAATTATATCACTTCACCAATAAATATTGGAACAATATGGCATTCAAGGTAACCAATCAACACTTCATTCAATAAATTCCTTAAATCACCATTCAATTTCCTTATAAAGTAAAACGTTTGTTGCACAAATGATATAATATCCAAGGATGACGACAGCAACAGGTTAGTTAGGTTGGTTCTTAGGCTAGGGTTAATAGTTAGGGTTTGATTCAAAGATTTTTCAGAGTTGTTTGTGATAAAGGTCACTTCAGCACATGAGGTCTTAGGATTAATGCCTTAGAGTTAAATGGAGTCAATAGTGTAGGACACAAGAGCTGAAGGAGACAAGGTAACTAGTACAAGGACTAGAGAGAAGGGATTTGGAGTGTTGCTAGAGCAAGGCCCCAAAGTCAAAACCCTAGGGGAGAGAGGCTCACCTTGGTGTAGGTAAACTAGGCCTCATTTCTCTCTCCTCCTTCCTTAACTCAATGGAAAAACGGCTAGCTGAAAGATGAAGCAACAAAAACAAGACTAGAGGATTTGATGAAGTAAGGTGTTGCTAGAGCAAGGCCTTTTCAGCAAACCCTAGAGAAAAAATGGCCCTACGTATAGTATACCTAGGCTTAATATGTCTCTCTCTTCTTGGCCTCTAGATAGTATGGCTAGAAATAAATGAAGAAAGGAAGGGAGTGTAGCAACGGCTAGGCTCTCTCCTTCTTCAATGGCTGAAAATTTCTCTCAAAGGGGACATGAGACAAGGACCTACTTGTGTGCTTTTCACATAGTGTTTTGTTCAGCAAAATCATAAACATATGCAAGAAATTAAACTACAACCATTCATTCAAGAATTTTTTCAGAAAAATACTTACAATTCACCAAGAAATATCAATGCAAACCCTAGTTGTAACACCTTCCTTCAAGAGAAATTCCAAAACATGCCAAAATAATCCTCCTTCAACAAGTGTGCATCACTAGATCAGCCAATAACCCAAGAGAGGGCGCAAATTTCAGACCTCACTAATGAGTGAGTGAGTTGTGATGAAAAAATGAAGGTAAAAATCCCTCATTTATACCATTCCATGACCTAATTTTACATTTTAGGTCATGTAAAAGGCCGACAAGGCCAAAATACTAAAATCATATTGTTTTACATTAAAATGTTAAATCTAAACTCTAATCAAGCTGAAAAGAGAATAAAATCCCCTCTGAGGGGGACGTTAGCCCTTTCTAGGGCAAATGAAGCATCCAGGAGAAAAACTTTATCTCTCCTTGGGCTTCTCCAACCTGCCACATGTGCCACTACTTCCCAGTCTACCTCCCAAGATGTCCAATAGGATGGATGATGTCATGGTCATCAAGGGTGACACCCAAGCCTTCCAAGGCCAACATTCCACTGAAAAGGGCTCAATCCCCCTAGGTCAAGCTATGTCGGGGTGCCTCTAGTGAAACGTACTTTTCTTCTCTAGTGCAAACCCCCTGATCCATATTCATCCTATATCTACCCCCTGTTGAGGTCTCAGCATCCACCTGGTGGGCTCTTCAACCCCATGGAGGTCCGAACTGATCATCTCCCCATGTATGTCGGTCCAAATGGTACCTGTCCATCGGGCATGGTCCTGCACATCGAAAGCTATGCCCTCCATGGGCTCATCAGTCACAAGGATCATAACAATGTCAATCACATTTCATCATCAATATTATTAAACATGTGCATAAAATCCATAATACATCAGTCAGCAGCTCAAAGACGTTACACAAGCCTACAATACAAGTCTGGAGAAAAGGACAAGGCATCCTATTGGGCTAGTGTCCACAGAAGAAGGAAATTTCCCAGAAGAAAACTTTATCCAAGCCATGTAAGTGGGTGATGTGGTCAGGGGATGTCCAAACATGTGGTTGCAGTGTGGGCTAAGGATGCAAAAAATGTCACCTGTGGGTGCCTTTGTAGAAGGCGAGTTGTACCTGTCATGGATGCATTTTTTCCAAACCCATTCTTGCCTTTTATTATTCATTATTTTATTCTTTTACCTTTTATTGCTTTTTTTGTTCAAGATCTAATCAGGGGACACTGCCCTAGCATGGTGACTAGTGGTGATAGCATTACCCACAAGTATTTTCACATAAATGTGAATGTTGGCTCGTGATGAGACCCCCTTTCCCTTGGCCATGCAACCAAGATTCAGTGCCCTGGTGTGGTGACCAGCTAATGGAAATGTCATACTGTTAGATACCCATGGACCTAATAGGTTGGCTCGTGATGAGACCCCCTATCCTCTTGTTAGGCCTTGTTTTATTATTTTTTTGGGTCCCTCTTGTTTCTTGCTGAGAAGCATTTTTATTGCTTTCTCAGGGATCCCTGGGTGAAGCATCTCGAGGTTTTAATTTTAGGATTTTATCTTTTACCAGCTTTCTTTTACCTTCTGGGCCTTTATCCCCTTATTCCCACGAGATAAGGTGCAATCCTGAAAATAGGTCAACCCAATGTATGGACAAGTGGAATGGGATAGGTGAGTGGGAAAGAAGATGAAAAGGTGGTACTATGAAGGGAGCGAACAATGGCTTTTCAGAAATTCCCCCCAGTGGCAAACCAAAACCTACAGATATAGGCTTGCTAGAGCACCCTGTCAATTCCCCCAAACATGGTCAAGTGGGAAAGTGTAAGATCCAAGGAGTTGTTAGAAATAAAAGGAATCAGATGCATACATTTAATGGTTTTGATGATCAAAGTGACACATACCATGATACTCCGACTAATTACCTCATGGAGCAAGAACCTTCTTTGACACAGGACCAAGTCAATGGTGATGGATGTTGTTGTTGCTGACAAGATAAATATGCTAGAAGAAAGACAAGGTGGGTCCTCTAGGGCCATGCTAAAGTCAATCCTGCTCTCGGTACTCCATGACTAGGACATGTGGGCCTCGAGACATGATCTCCTAGTTATCCCTGAAAGTGGGGGATAACATGCCATATATGTGTTCCATCAAGCGATTGAGCGAAGCTGATCTAGGAATCCCACTACAGTCGGGTGGCAAGACACTTTGGTGTCTAAAAGACAGTGACGATGCTACAGAAACATTTCAACTGGTCAAAACTTCGACAGGAGGTCAGCAAGTGTATCAGGTCCTGCATTACCTGCGTTATTGCCAAACTAACCACTAAGAAACAAGGCCTGTACACCCCTCTTCCTACTCCTAAGAGGCCATGGGAATCCATCTCAATGGAATACATGTCGGGCCTCCCGTCCACTAAACGGGGAAATGACTGTGTTTTTTTGGTTGTTGATCGCTTTTCTAAGATGGCGATTCTAGTTGCCTACAAGAAGAGCATCACAGTAGAGGCCACTACCAAGCTCTTCTTTGAGTGAATCTAGGTACATTTTGGAATACCACAAACCATTGTCTCATATCAGGATAGTCGATTTCTCATCACATTCTATTCGAGCCTCTGGTCACTGTTGGACACCAAGCTCACCAAATCCATGGCCTTCCACCCCTAGACAGATGGTGAAACTGAGGTCATAAATCGAATGATTGTGCATATCCTTCACATGTATAATTCAAATCACCCTCACACATGGGATGAGAGCCTTCCCTATGTCCATCATAGCTACAACTGAGCCCTACATAGCTCAACTGGCCATAGCCCCTTTCAGGTGGGGTTCGGATTCCAACCATTAGGTCCCATAAATGTTGCACTTCCCCTTGTGGTCAACTCAACTGACTCATCTCCTACTCCAACTGAAGCTGACAAAGCCACCCGGTTCATTGAGTGGATCTATCATATCCACCAACAGGTTTAGGATATCCTGTATAAGTCCAATGACAAATACAAGCAGTGCCATGATCAACATCGGGTGCCACATAAGTTTCAGGTGGGCGACAAAGTTTGGTTGCACTTGCAGAAAGAATGCCTTAAAGGACCCCATAGGAAGCTTCACCCACTCTGTTATGGGTCGTACACCATCACCAAGGCCATGGGGGATAATTCTTTTGAGCTCAACATTCCTCCTTTCCTTGGCCTGCAACCAGTGTTCAATGTGGATCTCCTTCGCCATTATTTCTCATCATTATTAGACACCTCAGAAGTAGCTAGAACAACTGACACCAACAGAGCTCAACCCCGACTGCATACAATAGGAATCTAGTGATCATATTGTGGACACATAGATCAAGGGCACTTGGCAGCAAAGGATCCATCTTTATCGAGTCGTCAAAGCAGGGCAGCTCCTGCACCAAGGCAAGTGGCTAACCCGGGGCCAAATTCAGCAGAAATTTCCTCATCTGATGGGGGAACTCAACGCAATGGAGAATATTTCTTCCTACGAAGAGAGGATTGATCCAGGTGGATATCGATGGCCACCCACCTTTTCCAACTGGCTCAAAACAGTTTTCTGGTAATTTTGGTAATTTACTATTTTTAGCAGTTTTTCACTTCTGGAGCCGTTTTGAGGCCCTAAACGATGGTTTTTGGGAAAAAGGGGAGAAATATCTAATGTATTTCTATATTTCCCCCAAAATTAATCTCCTCGATGATACCTTTCCAACAGGGTATCATACGCCTAAAATGGAGATCATATGCAAAAGTTACGATACTGGGAAGTTGATGTACTAACTTACCCAAACGGGGCCCACATGACTTTTGTCGCTTCATCTCCTAGGGTTAGGTTTTTGGATGTCTAGGGTTTTTGGATTTCCTGTTTATTGTAAAAAGGCCTTCAGAACCTCATTGTAATCATCTTCTTGTGAATGAGTGCAGCCGTCACATCTCTTCTCAGAGATAAGCCGCCACCATTCCAGCAAGCTTGTTTTTGTTGCATTTTACAGTTTCAGCTTATTTCCTTATTGAATAGAAAACCAGTTTTATTGTATCTCTATTATTTTGTTTTAAGCACCTGTTAATAATTTGTAGTCATTTCATTCTGCTCATAAAATTCGGATCATTCAGCCTAGAGGAGCAAATTTACAAGGGAATATGAAATGAAGAAGGGCGGAATTCTAAGGGAAGATGAAATCTTGTGATGATTTGTTCTAAGGTTTTTCTTTGAATGCCATCTTGGAATTTTCAATATAAATTGTTTTCTAGAATGATTCATATAGTGAAACTTAGAGGTATTTTAGAAGAGATGGAAAAGAATCTTGGATATGAATTTCGGGTCTTGAATCATTATAGGTTTGGAGTTATACTCAGTGGAAGTTGAGGTTTCTTAAACTAGGGTTTTCTTCTTCAAAACGGGTCATCTTGCCATTTTCACTATAATTGTTTTTCGGGGATGATTCAAGGAGATAAACTTGGATTAATTTTAGATAATATATTGAAGAATATTGGGTAAAAGTTTCAGATCCTAATTCATTACAGGCATAGAGTTATACTTGTTGGAAGTTAAGGTTTGTGACTAATCCAAAAACTAGTCCCAAACAGGTGTTCGAGATAAAATGGTTATATCTGAACCTTGGTAGGTACAAATTGAATTCAACTTGTTGCATTAGAAGGATAACAGATCCTAATATCTGAGGTTGAAGTTTTAGAATCAGAAACAGAAAATTGAGCTCATGGTGAATCTTACAAGTTTGCATATTTGAGGTACAGTTTTGAGTAGTTTTGTATGCAGATATAAGAAGTGATTTTGGGATTGTATTTGAAGGTTGATTTCATCATGTATCATCATTTAAAATATTCCAAGGGGATTGGTGTCTCCTTCCAATGGGTGCTATAAAACGCAAGGAGTGGGTGCTTCCTTTAAGTTAGTGCTTGTAAAATCTTGAAACTACTTAAGAAAAGTTTTTGTGGTTTTCTCTCGGTTGGGTTTCCACGTAAAAAATTGTGTCAAATGTGTATTAGTCTATGTAATCATGAATGACGTGATTAATGGTTAATGTTTATGTAGTTCTTAAAGGTTAAAATTTTTTAAATAACTCTACACTAATTCACCCCCCCCCCCCTCAGTATTCCCGAATATTCTAACAATTTGAATCAGAGCGAGTTTCTTCAGGAACAGTCTAACCACTGGAAGGAAGATCATGGATAAGAAAGGATAATTTACCAAAAATGGAACACCATTGTTTGATGGGAAAATTATGATTTTTGGAGCATAAGAATGAGAACACTTTTACATGCACATAGATTTGATGTTTGGAAAGCTGTAGTAAATGGATACACTGCACCAGCTTCTCCCCCAACAGATAATGCCAGGAAAAATCTCATTGAATAAAATTCAAAGGTTATAAATTCCATTCTAAGTGGTTTAACAGGTTCATAATTTGTTAAGGTTATGCATTTTGATTCTACAAAGGAAATATGGGGCAATCTCAAGAATGTTTATGAAGGGGATGTTAAAGTCAAAGGGGCCAAGATTCGGAATTACAAAGGACAATTTGAACATATGAGAATAAAGGAAGATGAATATATTGCAACTTATTTTCTATGAGTTAATGAATTTGTGAATACTATAAGAGGACTAGGAGAAAAGATTGAAAATCCAATGAGATTGGACCCTAAAATATCATCTCTAGAAGAAGGAAAAGATCTAGCTACATTGAGCATGGATGGATTACATGGAATACTTACATCATATGAAATGAGAACAAAACATGAAAATTCATCCAAAAGGGAAGCATCTTTCAAAGCATCCAAGAAGAAAAGAAAGAACAACCCAAGGTCAAAACCCTACTCCAACAATAGTGATGATTCAGATAATGAAGAAGAAGCCAACTTTGTGAGAAAGATGAAAAGAGGAATCGACAAGTACAAAGGTAAGATTTCTTTCAAATGCTTTAAATGTGGTAAATTTGGCCATTCTGCTTCCAAATTTCCTTATGCAAGAGGTTCAGATAGTGGTGAAGAAGAAATTCTTAAAAAAGAAAAGAAATATCAGAAAAGAGACAAGCAAAGAAATAAAGGAAGAATTTTGAAAAAGAAAAACCTTTATTCAAAAGACGATAGTTCTTCATCCATTGAAGATGATGATAGTGACAGTGACTCAAGAAGAGTACTCTTCATGGCATTAGAGACTCAAGAAAAAACTACTGAAAATAATTAAGGAGACTATGAAGAAGAAGGAGAAGTGAATCTTGAGGTAGAATTGATCAGTTCCTTAAGTGATCTAAGAATAGAAAGGAAGAAAAACAAGTATCTCAAAGAAGAGTTACGTAAATTGAAGGAAATAATTCAAAACCCTAGAAAAAATTATGAAGAAGCCAAGCAGACTATCATAGATCTAAGGATTTAGTTGGAAGAAGCCAAAGTGATTGAAGAAACACTCAAGATACAACTAGAAGAAAAAAAGAAAATAACAGAGAATCTAGAAGCTGAAATAGTCTCACTAAGAAAGGAACTATAGAAGAAGGACATCCAACTAAATTTTGGCAATAGCACCAAAATACTAGATGAAATCATCTGCAATAAAAAACCATTATATGACAAGTTCTGACTTGGATAAAAACAAAATAATATTGACGAGGGTTCAAGCTCTATGATGACAAGAAATGAAGCAGAGAAAAGAAGTTATGCAAATACTATCAAGGGTTCCATCAAGAAAGAAGAATGCAAGTCTCTAAACGAGGACATACAAAAACCAGAAATAAAGAATAATCAAGAAGAAGATTGTGCATTCAGAGGAAAATGGAATCAATAACCAGCAATGAAGAAGACCCAAGAAGAAGATCATGATTTCAGAAGAACAACACCAACTAGAAGACCACCCTCACCTAGGTACCAAATTATTTTTCTTGGCTTGTGTTATTCTTGCAATAATTTTGGGTGTAAAGCCATAAATTGTAGAGCCTATGAAAAGGGTAGAAACACCTGGAACAAAAGTAGCTATGAAAATCCTAAGAATCGTTATGAAGGAAATTATCCCACAAAGCCTCGTGAGACGTTTGACATAAATTATAACAGTTTTGTTGCTTTGGGTTATGAAATTGAATGCTACAAATGTAAAAAAAAATTGGACACATAGCCAGAAATTGCAGAAGTGATTTGACAGTTTCCTTAAGGGAAACTAGGAATGTTCCTCTCAATCATATAGGGGAACAATAAAGAACTTGGAAAAGGAAGCAAGAAGATTTGAAGGTTGAGGCATGTGGGTTTTCCTTAAAAGACCAAAATAGAAGAAGCCATTGGTATATTGAAAATGGATGCTCAAAGCATATGACTGGAGACAAAAACATATTTCAAGCATTAAAGAAAGAAAAAGAGGGGTATGTCACGTTTGGCAATGATAACTCAACCAAAATTATAGGAAAAGGCACAATCATCCTAGGAAACAAAGATGTTGTGGCAGAAAATGTCCTACTTGTTGAAAATAAGAAGCATAATTTGCTAAGTGTGAGTGAAATGTGTGATCAGGAACACACACTTATATTCAATTCAAAAGAATGTGAAAGAAGGAAAGAAGGATCAGGAAAACTAGTGGCAACAACGACTAGGACTCCAAACAACATATACATCTTGAATGAGATCGAAGAAGAAAGATGTTGTTTAGGAAAAGAAGATGAAAGTTAACTTTGGCATAGGAGAATGGGCCATATACACTTTGATAATCTTGTCAAGATCCGCAAGAAGCAAGTTGTAAGAGAAATGCCAGAAATTACAAAGCCAATGAATACTATGTGCAAGCACTGTCAACATGGAAAACAAACAAAAGTTGAATTCAAGACAAAGGAATACTCTACGAAAAAATCATTAGAGATTGTACACATTGATTTATGTGGGCCCACGAGAAAAAAAGGACTGGATGGTGAAAAATACTTCATGTTACTCATTGATGACTACACCATAATGACCTGGGTTTGCTTCCTCAAGAAAAAGTCAGAAGCTTTTGAATGTTTCAGGGTATTCAAGGAACTGGTTGAAAATGAAAATGATTTGAAAATTAAATTCTTAATATCAGATAATGGAGATGATTTTACTTTGAATGAATTCAGGGATTTATGTGAAGAATGGGGAATAAAAAGACAATTCTCAAAAACTGGAACACCTCAACAAAATGGAGGTGTTGAAAGGAAAAACAAAACTATACGAGAAATGGCCAGAACCATGTTGAATGACTCCAAGCTAAGTGATATCTTTTGGGGACAAGCAGTGCATATAGTCGTTCATATATTGAACAGAGGATTGATCAGAAGTAATAGTGATAAGACTCCATATGAGTTATGGAAAGGAATATCGACCAATGTCAAGCACTTTAGAGTGTTTGGAAGCAAGTGTTACATAAAAAGGGAAGACAAGAATATTGGGAAATTTGACTCCTTGGTGGACGAAGGAATATTTGTTGGGTACTCATGCAAAATCAAAGCATATAAGTGCTACAATATAAGACTCAACAAGATAGTGGAAAGAATCAATGTAAAATTTGATGAAACGGACTTGTTGAAGACCAGGAAGGAAAGCATAAATTCAAACATCTTTGAAGAATACGAAAATGAAGAACTCATGCAAGAGGAAGAGGAAGAAGAACAACAACAACAAGAAGAGAAGCATAATAAGAAGAAAACAACCAGCAATATTTTCAGACACCTTCTAGGATACCTAATTGTCGGGTTCAGAAGAATCATCCACTAGAACAAATAATTAGAGATAGAAGTGATGGAGTAGAAACAAGAAGAAGAAGGAAAGCACATACACTTGAACATGGAAAATTTTCATTACTATCCACAGTTGAACCAAGTAACTTTAAGGAAGCCAGAAATGATGAACATTGGATCAAGGTTATGGAAGAAAAAATAAATCAAATAGAGAATAATGAGACACGGGAACTAGTTCCAATATCAAAGGACAAAAATGTGATTGGGACAAAATGGGTCTTCAAAAACAAGCTAAATGAAGATGGACAGGTAACCAGAAACAAACATCTTTGAAGAATAGGAAAATGAAGAGCTCATGCAAGAGGAAGAGGAAGAAGAACAACAACAAGAAGAAGAGAAGCAGAACAAGAAGAAAACAACCAGTAATATTTTCAAACACCTTCTAGGATACCTAATTGTCGGGTTCAGAAGAATCATCCACTAGAATAAATAATTAGTGATAGAAGTGACGGAGTAGAAATAAGAAGAAGAAGGAAAGCACATACACTTGAACATGGAAAATTTTCATTACTATCCACAGTTGAACCAAGTAACTTTGAGGAAGCCAGAAATGATGAACATTGGATCAAGGCTATGGAAGAAGAACTAAATCAAATAGAGAATAATGAGACACGGGAACTAGTTCCAAGATCAAAGGACAAAAATGTGATTGGGACAAAATGGATCTTCAGAAACAATCTAAACAAAGATGGACAGGTAACCAGAAACAAATCAAGACTAGTGTGAAAAGGATATGCTCAAGTTGAAGGAACATATTTTAAAGAAACATTTTCTTGTGTGGCCAGAATGGAAGCAATTAGAATGTTGTTGGATTATGCATGCTCCAAAAGGATAAAAGTGTATCATATGGGCATAAAATCAACTTTTCTAAATGGAGAATTAGAAGAAGAAGTATAAATAGAACAACTAGAAGGGTTTCTACTATCAGAAAAGGAAGACTATGTTTGCATATTGAAGAAATATTTGTATGGACGTAAGAAATCTCTGAGAGATTGGTACCCAAGATTGGATAGGTACTTACAAAAACAAGAATTCAGAAGGGGAAATGTATATAGTAACCTCTACATAAAAGTGGATCAAGGAAATATGATTATTATTGAAGTGTATGTTGATGACATCGTATTTGGAAGTGATAATGATAGATTGAGTCAGAATCTTGCTAAGGATATGCATAATGAATTTGAAATGGCCATTCTTGGGGAGTTGAATTTCTTCTTGGGACTCCAAATATCTAAACTAGATGAAGGCATTTTCATTTCCCAAACCAGGTACATCAATGAAATGTTAAAAAAGTTCAAAATGGAAGATTGTAAACATGTGAGTACTCCTATGGCTATTGGTTGCAAGTTGAGAAAATATGATGAATCTAAAGAAGTGGATCAAAGACTCTATAGATTAATGATTGGTAGTATACTCTATGTGATAGCTTCAAGACCAAAATGTAATGCAAGCAGTTGGACAGTTTGCAAGATTTCAAGCGGCACCAAAATAAACCCATGTTCTAGCAGTGAAAAGGATCTTCGGATATCTTAAAGGAAAAACATATTTTGGGCTATGGTATTTGAAAGGAAATAAGTTAACTATGGTCGACTACATGTATACAGATTGGGCAGGAAGTATTGATGACAGAACAAGTACAAGTGGATCAACTTTCTACTTGAGTGATTGCTTAGTGTCTTGGTTAAGCAAGAAACAATCTTTAGTATCCTTATCCACAGCAAAAGTAGAATACATCAAGGAAACAACATGTTGTACTCAGATTCTCTGGATGAAGCAAACCCTACAAAACATACAAGCGATATATGATGAGCCTATTCTGATACTCTGTGACAACACCAGTGCTATAAACATCTCTAATAATCCAATGATGCATTCCAAGAGAACACATATTCCTATTAAGTTTCACTTTCTATGGGAACAAGTCATAGAAAATAATATCAAGTTGGAGTACATTGGGACAAAAGAAGGAATTGCAGACATATTCACAAAGCCTCTTCCTAGGAATACCTTTGATTATCTTTGGCAAAAACTGGGAGTAATTTCTACTCCAAATTGATTTCCATAATCTTCTGTAAAAACAAAAAATGGAATGTTGTTAGGGGGAGTTACCCTTTGCCATTGATGTCAAAAGAGGAGAGAAAAATAATAAAACTAGAAGCAGGAAGACAGAGGGAGTCAACATGAAGACAAGAGGAAAATACATTCATTGGGATTGGAGCATGAAGATAGGAGGATCACAGTTGTTTTACTAAATTTACATCAATGCCAAAGGGGCATATTGTTGGAAAATTGGTTGTCATTTTGATGTCAACCTTAGAAGAAGCCATAAAGAAAATCCCAGAAGACCCTAAAAGTGATGATGATGTGTCCACTTGAAGAATCCTTGAATAGATTTGAAAGAGCCTTGACATAAGTTTATATAACTCCAAATTGGTCCCCTTGTGGCATAGCTTTTAAGCATGTTCCTCACAGGATGAGATAACATGTGGTTGTTTCCACATGCCCACTTTGATTTGTACACAAATGGAGCCTTGAAAGAGCCTTGAACAATCCCATAAAACCAAGATAATAATCCCCTAAAGAAAAGAGAAGAAGCTCCTAAATCTAGGTGAATAATCCCCTAAGGCCAAGAGAAGAATCCCATAAAATAAAGTTAAGAAGCCCCTAAGGTCAACCATCCTTAAGAAAGAGGTGTGGCCCAAAGGTTGTGACCCTTGGTTGCACCCCCTCATGTGGAGAAGACTCATATAAATAAGAGGAGCCCCATTTAAAATTTGGATCGCACCAATTTGACCTATCCAAGGAAGCAGATCAAATTTCATCCTATCAGAGTGAATTTCCAAGGGAATATGAAGTGAATAAAGGTGAAATTCCAAGGGAAGATGAAGTCTTGTGATGATATGTTCTAAGGTTTTTCTTTGAAGGTCATCTTGAAATATTCGATATAATTTTTTTTTTAGAAAAATTCAGATGGTGAAACTTGGAGGTGTTTCAGAATAGATACTGAAGAATCTTGGGTATGAATTTTAGGTCTTGACTCATTACAGGTTAGGAGTTATACTTAGTGGAAGTTGAGGTTTTTAAAACCAGGGTTTTCTTCTTCAAAATGAGTCATCTTGTCATTTTAGCTATAATTTTTTTTAGGGGATGAGTAAAGGAGCAAAACTTGGAGGAATTTCACAGAATATATCGAAGAATATTGGGTATAAGTTTCATATCCTGATTAATTACAAGTACAGATTTATACTTGTTGTAGGTTAGGGTTTGTGACTAATCCGGAAACTAGTCCCAAACATGTGTTCGTGATAAAATGGTTATATATGAAGCTTTGTAGGTCCAAATTGAATTCCACTTGTTGCATTAGAAGGATAACATATCCTAATATATGAGTTCTAAGTTTCATAATCAGAAATGGAAAATTGAGATCGTGGTGAATCTTACAAGTTTGCATATTTGAGGTACATTTCTGAGCAATTTTGTATGCAGATTTAAGAAGTGATTTTGGGATTGTATTTGAAGTTTGATTTGATCGTGTATCATCATTTAAAATATTCCAAGGGGATTTTTGTTTCCTTCTAGTAGGTGCTGGAAAACTCTAGGAGTGGGTGCTTCCTTCAATTTGGTGATTGTAAAATCTTGAAACTACTTAAGAAAAGTTTTTGTGGTTTTCTCCTAGTTGGGTTTCCATGTAAAAATTTGTGTGCAATGTGTATGATTTTATGTGATGATGAATTAAATGGTTAATGGTTAATGTTTATGTAGTGCTTGAAGGTCAAAAAATTGTTGAAATAACTCTATACTTATTCACCCCTCCCCCCCTCTCAGTATTCTTGAATATTCTAACAAGACCAAGATCAAGTCTCCTTCAACAAAAATATGAGGTTTAACACTTTTATTATATTGGGATTTAATACACTTCTTATGAGTCTCATTGGTCAATGCAACATCTCGATGATATTCATCAAGAAAGGCCAAATACACAAGGCCATTAGTGGAAATTTGAGGTCAAAAATGGGTCTCCTAAGGAAAATGATAAAATAATAGTTTAAATAATAAAATAAGATATACAAATTTTCAAGGGAAAGAAAGAAAAGTGCTTTTTTTTCTTGTATTTTCAACTTATCTTCTTATAGGTTTACTCAAATTTCAAGTGTAGGAATTGGTTGGATGCAGAATTAAATTATGCATCCAACAAGTACCCACTCTACATACTTTTGATAGGCCCGCGGTGAGATATACTGGAAATGCATGAAAAAATGTGTTTCTTTCAAGAAACACATTTTTTCATGAATTTCCAGTGTATCTCATTGTGGGCTTATCAAAAGAATGCAGAGTGGATATTCAAGAAACACATTTTTTCATGCATTTCCAGTATATCTCACTGTGGGCCTATCAAAAGTATGCAAAGTGGGTACTTGTTGGATGCATAATTTAATTCTTCATCCAACAAGTGCCTACACTTGGAATTTGAGTAAACCTATAAGGAGATAAGTTGAAAAAATGAGAAAAAACAAGGTTGTTTTCTTTCTTTCCACATCATATATATCTATAGCATTAAAATATGAATGCAATGTTGATACTGAGAGGGGGGTGAATCAGTATCAAGTACAATTTAAAAATATTTTTCAACTTATACTTAAACCATTCAATTATATCCAATGAGCAATGAACAATAGTATAAGAGTTACACCAATACACCACAATACACCATGCACAATATATAGAAATAATCAAATGGTTTTGTTTCAGGGAAGTAATGACTTCCAAAAGAGGTGGCTACAACTTCCAAATATAAAGGGATAAAACTCCAAGAGGAAATACAATCCTCAAATATCAGAGATTTGAACTCTCTGTCATGCCCTTCCTTTCACCCAAGAATATATGAGAGATAATGAAACTTTTACATTAAATCATCACCATCAACCAATCATCACATAGAACTGATGTGCTACGGTTTAACGATTTCTGAAATTATTCAATTCTTGAGTATTCTGATCCTATAGATAATGTTACTCAATGTATTCTCTTAAAGCTCCTCTAATTTCACTCCTTGAATCCTCCCAAAAGAGGTTATAGAAAGAATGAGTAGACTTTATTCAATTCTGAGTGCGTTCGCAAGACCCAACTTGTACAACATGCCCGCACTCAATATTTAACATCTGATTCTGGAAATCTTCCTTTTTAAAACTAAAGTCCTTACTCTTTCCAATGGAAGTGGTCCCACTACATTTGGAGTCTGCAATATGAAAACGTTATGATTGTTTGGAACACCTGTTTGTTGACTAGTTTCAGGAGATGGTCACAAACCCTATATTCCACCAGAGTGTATCTCCATGAGTATAACGAATCAAGAGCTGAAGTTTTACGAGGTACCTTGATATGTCTTCTCAATACCATAGCGATTTCCGCGATAGCAGTGTTCTAGAAAAAGTTATAGAAAAAATGGTAAGATGACCTGAAAATAACATACCTTAGAACACATCGCAGACTTCATCCTCCAACAATCCGACCTTCTTTTACTTCTTTCTTCCCTCTGAAATTCGACTTGTATCAAATGAATATATAGTATTTATTTATACCATTTAATATCACTTCCTTTTAACATTAGGGCCGACTGACACTTTCTTATTTTGTAAGTGGCTGCTGTTCTTTTCGGGGCCACCATGTGCACAGCGAAAATTCCTTTGTCATCTTTAAATTTGTTTCTCCTCAACCATGAGGGATCCATGTGGCGTGAAACATACCACGAGAACAACATGATGTATACTATCCATCCATGGATGTTGTATCTGCATGTGCATTTTCCTTCATGTCCAAATACCTTCATCAATCTTAGGTCTAAACCCTTGACTGGGGTTGACATGTTGTGGCAATCTTCAATAATCTCCCTGCTGTCATTGGTGAGCCGCTCACCAGCCTCCCCTATCATCATGGTCAATTTATCTCCCCAGCTGTAGTGTATCTCCCTGGGTTTAATGGAAAAAGGTAAAACTCTTCTTTCTTTTGGGTTGCTCCCCTAAACATGGCATAATAATACTTCATCCTTATTTTTGGTCTTTGGGGCGTTTTCTTTTATAGAATCATTTTTATGTGGGTTTTGTCTTCTCTCTCTTTTTTCATGTCTAGGATGTATATGTTATTCCGTCTTCTTATTAGGTTGCAAATAATCTTCTTGAGTTATTTTCTACGATTTTACATTTTCGAGAATCAAAGTAGAGTGTATCCTTGATCACACATTTTGCTAACACTAAGTAGATTATGATTCAAGTCTTAACCCAATAGAACATTCTTTGCTTTACATTTTTTTCTTCCAAGCTCTACACCTTCTCCATTTTGGCCGGTTAGTCATCTCCAAATGAAACATTGCCACCCTTTCTCTTCAAGGCGATGAATTTGTCTTGATCCCAGGTCATGTGTGAAGAACATCCACTATCATATTCATCTTCTTCTTTACATTTCAGCGGTCAATGCTATTCGACAATCTTCCTTGTTTGGAATCTATTTCCTTCTCCATCTTGTGGTTGGAATAGGGACATCTTCATTCCTTTATCCGCAATCTCGTTCTTTGTGACCAGTATAGGTGAATTTGTAGCATACAATATTTTTGTCCATCAGCAGGTAAAATGAATTATAACTTATGTTGACAAATCCGATTATTTCCATATCTTTTTGTTTACACATTCATGTTTCTTGCGTGTTTGTTCTTTCATTGATTACGCAATTAATTGCCTTATGTCCAAAATTTTGCAAGTATAAAATGACCAAAAAGAAATTTTGATACCTTGGAGTAAGGTGGGCTTCTTTGTGATGTAGTCCATCACGGGTTCTGATCTGACTAATACGTAGTTTCCTTCATCTTGCGATTGGAGCTTCTTTGATTTACGAAGGTAGGAGGTCTTCTTAGATATTCATCTCTTTTGTAATCATTCCTTCTTTCACGTATCGGGTTCTAACCATCCAAGCATGCAGTGTATCTCTTTCTTCAACCCACTTGTTGGTATTTGCATCTTCTTTGTATGAAGTTTCACCATGCATCCAAGATGTATTAGAATCTTTAACGCGAGTTCTTAAGCTCTTCCTCAATGAGACAACTTCTTGTTCAAATTCTCTTAATCTTCTTCTTTCTTTATCATTTGGACCTTCTTTACTTATGTTATTCTTCTTGCTTCTTCATTAGAGTTTTTCAAGGAAATGGTTTCTTCTCTGATTTCACAGAAAGTCTTATAATTGTTTATTTAAGCTGTTGTCTTTTCATGACTAACCAATTCACTTCTTAGTTTTCTTTGTGTGTCTTTTTAGCTTGCTATTTTCAATCTCAACATGCTTCAATTTTTAAGATTCTCATCTTCTTGTCGAATAATTTTTTTTCTTTATGATTTTCTTCTTCTTCATTGGAATTTTCTTCTTGGTGTCACTTCTTTCCAATCCTTGGATGGGGACATTCAAATTCAACGTGACCTACTCCTTCACAATTGAAGCAAAGAAGCTGACCTCCCATTTTCTTCTTTGAAATCTGAGATGTTGTAATCTTCTTCAACTTCTTCTTCTTCTTCGCTTCTTCCCTTATAATTTCTTGTAGCTTGTCCCAAGATATTTTGTTGAAGTGCATGATCCCACCTTGGATTTCTTGAATCGTGTCCATCGAGTTAGGTATCTATTGCGGTTGTTGTTTCTTTTTTGCTTCCTTTTGAGTTGTAGTTTTTGGTTTCTTCAAAGAATTGTATACTGAAGTAACTGAGATCAAACATCTGCCCCAAGATCTTTCAAATAAGTTTCCATTCTATTTTTCGATTATTCAAAATTGCTTCCATCAAATGGTGGAATCCCATTTGGAATGTTTCCTTCCATTTCATCATAGGATCTTCCTTCCGATTGGTTAAAGCGTATTGAAGGTAACACGCTTTCGATACCCGATTATTATCTTTGAGGAGAGGTGAATCAGTATCAAGTACAATTTAAAAAACATTTTTTCAACTTATACTTAAACCATTCAATTATATCTAATGAGCAATGAACAATAGTGCCAGAGTTACACCAATACACCACAATACATCATGCACAATATGTGAGAAATAATCAATGGTTTTTGTTCAAGGGAGTAATGACTTCCAAAGGTAGCTCTGATTCAAATGTGAGGAGGACAACCTCCAAGAGGGAAGATACAATCCTCCAATATCAAGAGAGATTTGAACTCTCTATCCTTTCCCCTTCCTTCCACCCAAGAATATGAGGAGATAATAAAACTTTGCATTAAATCATCACCATCAACCAATCATCACACATAGAACTTGATAATGCTTTCTGGAACTTCTTCAATTTGAAATTATTCAATTCTTGGAGTATTCTGATCCACGTAGATAATGTTACTCAATGTATTCTCTGAAACTCCTCTAATTTTCACTCCTTGAATCCTCCCAAAAGAGGTTATAGAAAGAATGGTAGACTTTATTCAGTGCAGTGCGATTTCGCCAAGACCCATCTTGTACAGCATGCCCCTCACTCAACATTTAACATCTGATTCTGAAACTTCATAAAAAGAAACTACAAGTCCATTACTCTTTCAATGAGTGGTCCCCACTACATTTGGATTACATTATGAAAGTTATGATTGTTTTGGGAACTTTTGTTTATTGATAGTTTGAGGACTGGTCCCACAAACCCTATATATTCCTGAGTGTATCTCCATAATTATAGAGATAAAGAGATGAACTTTTTACCAGAGTTATCTCGATATGTCTTATCAGCCATAGATTTCACCATGAGAATTGTTCTAGAAAAAGTTATAGCAAAATGGTGAATGACCTGAAAATAACATACCTTAGAACCACATCACCAAAGACTTCATCCTCCTTGAAATCCGACCTTCTTTTTACTTCTTCTTCCCTCACGAGAAATTAGGCTTGTATCAAATGAATGTATAATGATGTTTATTTATACCATTTATGTTACTTCATTTTAACATTAGGTTTGACTTGACACTTTCTTATTTTTGTAATTATTTCTTTAATTATTTTGGGGCCCACCGTGTACTTCATTTTTCAATTCACTTTGTCATCTTCAAAAATTAATTTTACTCCTCAACCATGAGGATCCATGTGGCCCGTGCCACATACCACGAGCTTGACATGATGTATACTATCCATCCATGTGGATGTTGTATACATGTGCATTTTTCCTTCATGTCAAATACCTTCATCCAATCTTGGTCCTCCTTCATGTCCAAATACCTTCATCAATCTTGCGGTCCAAAACCCATGACTAGGGTTGACATCAATGACAACAACCAATCTTCCAACATGCAACACATATTCACCCAATGTAATCATCAAATATTTAAAAGTTTGAAAATTTCCACCCTCTACCTCTGTGCTTTGAATATTCTTTATGGGTACTTGCAATCTTTTATCCAAGTTAACATTGATGAAGTTATGCTTTCTAGTAGGGTTTATAGAAACAATAACCTTCTCTTGTTGAATACATCCATGAAATTGAAATATGTTGTTACATGAAAATAAATCCTTAGTGTTATAGCAAGATTTTTCTCACCTTATGCAATCTTGCACAAAGGGCCTTTTTCCATTTCCCTATGCAGACTTAGCATCCTTTTTGATGAATCCAGAGCTAAAAATACATATTTTTCCACGTGTATGCACCTTGCCTACTATACATCATGTGTATATGCAGGATTCTCCACTACAACCCACGTACATTGGGATTTGTGCCCGAAAATACAAAAATGGAGTCAGGTTTCCATGTCACAATAGGAGATATATGATTCTTGGCCTTCCATATATTGGAAACGTTCCGACTCGGCCCTTCAGTTCCATTTTAAGGTTATAAATGAGACAATTCCGAGCTATGGAAAAGGGGAGAAATCATTCAACTTTGGGAGCAAAGTTACTCTGGAGAAATTACTACTTCATATTGAGTCTGCATCCCTTTGTCCTTTAAGTCTGAACACAGTGTTCATCCCCCAAGCTCTTCCCTTATTGTTGGAGAACCTCATTGTCTCCTTTCTATGAGTTTTCCTTTGGTGGAGGATTGAAGTGGTGGAAGCCCAGCTGGAAGGAACTTAGTTTCTTGGTTATGAACCATGCCAACACAGAAGTCTGTAATGTTTTCACTTCTGTTGATCATTTATTAATAAAAATACTCATTTCTCGTTCAATTGATATCATGCAAATATATGATTATTATCCATGGGTGTATTTGTTATGTTTATTATTGGATTATGTTATCTAATGTGCTAACCTTTTATATTATCACTATATGCTTGCTCTGCTTGTTTGTTGAGAACTTGTTGAAGGTATAAAGCTTTGGGTCGAAGTGCTTAATGGTGGACATCATCAAACATTTGGACGAGGTAGGCCTCTTTCTTATCTCACTTGCACATTGGTTTATACAACATATGTTGGAATTGAGTTGATTTCTACAGTCATACCTATCTATTGTGGTTTACCCTAGCCATAGAGAGTTTTTCCCTTGTAACAAAATTAGCGACTGTTACTAGGGATAGATCTTCTTTCTAAGGGTTGGAGTACTTTTTCTCCTTGCATTGATCTCTTTCCTTTTTGTTTCTTGTCGTATCACTGCTTGACAGATTCTGTTCACTCTGGGTCTGAGTTTTCAGCCTTTCTCCCTTTCCTGGCCTTGTTTTGAAGCATATCTGTGTCTTTTGCCTTGACAGTCACGTATGTACGCTATCTATCTCACTGCAAGCTACGTATATACGCTCTATTTTCCTGAACAATCGTGTACACCTTGTTTCCTATCCTGTTTGCTTGGTCTAGTGTTTGTTGGGTGGGATTTGATGATTTTTTAGCCTTCTTAGGTCTCTGTAGTGCCTGTTAAGCGTCTTTGGGATGGTAGGAAGTCTGTCTGGAGTTGAATTTTTGAGCGGAGTCTTTCTCATCTTTTCATTTTGATTATCCTTGTACTTTGGGTTGGGTGCTTCATTGCTTAGTATTATGCTTGAGTTATTTCGTTTATACACAGTAGAATTTATATATCATGTTTCTTATCAGTCCACGCATTTTCTTTTTTAGTATATTGAAAATAAAAATAAAAAATAGGCATTTTGCATTGCTTGGCATTTTTTGTCTTTTGAATCTTTATCATTAGCTTAGTGCATTTAGTGAAAGATTTCATTTTACTTCAGAATTGCAGAGTTGAAATTGAAAATTGCATTGTTTTTATAAGCATATCATTCATTGAAAAGTTAAAGTTAGGACTTTGCATTATATTCATATTTACTTTTCTTCCAGAGTCGTAACATCACGAGTTTCACTTCCATAACTTTTTGAGTAATCACAGCCAATAAAATTTACGCTTTAAATTAAAATTGATTAGTCACGAATTTATTTTCTAGGGTGCACAAACTAGTCTAGGATTTAGTGCCTTGGAATAGGATTTTGTGAGTAAACTTCTCCAAGGAAATTAAATCAACATATGTGTCTGAGAAAGGGAGTTGAGAAGTCCATTGTATAATTGGTAATATCATGAGGCTACGCTCACACCGGAGTTAATCACGAGGTCGCGCAAATTTGGTTGAAGGGATATCCCCCTAATACTCGCCTAGCGTCAGAGATATTTATGTGGATTTATTCGTATCTGGGGATCTTGCTAGTACCCATACCTCCGTGAGAGGCGGTGCTTTCAAGGTTTTGGGCTTTGCTACCCTGCCCATACAGTGATTTGGACTTACAACTTCTCGCCTGTGCATCGCTTATACAATGGTTTATTAGTTGATTGACTTAAGTATCTCATAGGTTACTGGAAGGGGTTATTCTGCAAGTACCCTAGGTCAGATAGGGGTCGATCAGAAGACGGCCTTTATGGAGGATTACCTCTTCGCGGGGGTCTAACCGACTGGTTGTTAATCCCACAATGACCCCTATAACTGATTATGATACCTCCAATCTTTAGCGGGGAGTCTCAGGCCCCTCTTGGGTGAGACATACCTTCTTTAGGGAGGGAGGCCACTCAGCCACTTTAGCCCATTTGCATGCATATTGGTCGTTTGAATTTTTGGTATGCTCTTTGACTACTAGTTGGCCTTAGGATATATTTTTTATTTTTAGAGTCATGAATCGTCATGAAGTTGGACCAGCATCCCTCTAGTCCCGTCGTTTGTTACAGTTACCACCGAATTTCGAGTATTTTCCTTCTAAAAGACATAGAGTTATTAGGTGTGGTACACACACATCCATCGTTCAGACTTGTGATTCTACAAGGATGAGTATTGAAGCTAATATTCATAACACTGGGAGCCCTTCGAATCCCATACCCAGTGTAGTTAATGGAACCCCTTCGACTCCTGCTACCACCACAGTTGCAACGCCGGAGGCACATATCATTACTATGGCTTGGCCTATAGTTAATGCTCAATCTCTTGCCTTGAATCCTTTTGGGTCTCTTGGTCACTTGCCGAGTTACAATGTTCATTCCATCCCTATGGATTCTAGTCCATTTTCCTATGGTATGCCTAACTTTACTTCGCAGTTTTCGAATGCCATCCCAGTTGTTGGCCCTAATGCTAGCATTGGACTTGGGGGCACTACACCTCCTTACACTCGATTTTCATTTGGTGGTCCTCATATCCCTCAAACAACTCCAAATATAGGAGGTATTCATGCTTTTAACCCCGCGTCTAATCCTATTACTTCTGGGTGGAACAACCAATCTGGCGGACAAGCTTTGTCTCAAGTTTCGCCCTATACCCCTACCTCCTCGGTGTCGATTCTGACCAATACTATTGGCATGATGAATCCACTTCTATCCTCTGGATTCCCACTTGGAGGAGGTTAGTCTTACACTTTGGGCAACCCCCAACCCGGATCCAATCCGGTTGGGGTCAATTTTTATAACCACTAGCCCGGATCTAATCCGGCTGGGGGCAATTTTTATAATCCTCAACAGAACATTCCTCCTGGAATGATTCCCAACCCACCTTTTATTAATCATCCCAGAGGAGGGCCTTATAATCCTGGATAGGTCTATGGTGCTTACCAGAATCCTGGATGGGCTACAATTCTACATGCACAATCTTTCCCGGGAGGTTGGGGCCAGATGTCACAACCTAGTCTCCCTTTTCTGGCAACGCTTAATCTACTACACTTGTCTAAGTTAATGAATGACCTTGTGAGTCATAATCCTACATGACCTCCCATCCCCACCAAACTTCCTTCGTACATCCCAAACTTCGAAGGTAAGAATGGAGAGGACCTTGGTGATCACGTCACTACCTTTCACCTTTGGTGCTCATTATATTCCCTTAATGATGATTCTATTAGATTAAGATTGTTTCAACGCACTCTTATTGGAGTTTTTTGGCAATGGTATATTGAGATACCTAGGGAGGCATATGGGACATTTAATCAGTTAATGATGGTCTTTCTTAACCACTTCTAGTTGCCCATTCGTTATGATGTTGGCCTCGAACTTTTGTCGACTTTACGCAAAGACACCGCCACTCATATCTCAGACCATATCCAAGAGTGGAATAGACGGAAGAGGTTGATTAAGACTCATATACCCCCAACCTTTCTTTTATAATGGTTCCTTAAGTCTTTTCACCCTCCTATCTCGAAGGACGTTGCCACTTATGGGGTCACCACTGAGGAAGAAGCTATATTTAGAGACCAATAGTTAGATTTGATATATGCTTAGTCTGGGATGTTATACCACCTTTTTCTTGATGCACCGTGGTCAACTTACGACCCTAGACAAAAGCTCGGACCTCATGCCGATGGTATTGTTGGGTCCACCAATGTAAGATCCGTAGATTCGGTGACAAGCCACTTGAAGACTTTATCTCTAAACCAATCTGCTGGAGGGCCATATTTGTCTGTGTATTCCAACCCCACTCAGCCAGTGGATGTACATTCAGTGCAATCATCGGTAAACCCAAATGGTAACCAGCAACTAGGAGGGAATAAGAAGAAAGGTCGAAATAATCATAAGGGTGGGAAAAATGGTAATAAACCCAAGGACAATGATAATAATGGGAAGCTGAATAATAATGTTGGAGAGGGCAAGAAAGAAAAGCGTAAGGTGAAGTTTCCATGTAAACTTTGTACCGATTACCACATTACCCATTTGTGCCCCAAACTTGCGGAAGCTGCGAGGATTTTAAATCTATCACCCGTCGTGCTGACAAATCCATTCCCACATAACCAACACGTGGCCTCGAGCTCTTTGAACACTGGAAATGAGGTTGGGGGGGGTCAAAACCCACCATCGCAATATGGTGATCGTTTGTGTATCAATATGGTCAATGCAAAAATTGATGTCGCCACTCGATCTCGAGATTATAGCTCTTCACAAGCTAATCCTGGTCTAGAAGCTCCTCCTCCTCCTCTGGAGACGAACTTACAGATTAAGAAACCAGAGCCACCGCCTTGTATTCTGAAAGGATCACTCAAGTGATCTACCCACAATCCTAATGCAAGAGTCGCCCAGAACTACTCTATTGTTGAGGACCTGGGTCAATCCCCTTGTGCGATGTTGTCTTTGGAGGTACTCCGGACGTGTCCTTCATAGAGGAATGCCTTACTATCTGCTTTAGGATCTCTAGAACCCAGTGGCTCAAAAGTTATCAAGTTTGATGTCACGGATGTGAAGCCTCACTTTCCTTACCATGTGGATTTCCAAATCCATGTGGAGTACTCAAAGTATACCATCAAACGCGTGGTTGTTGATGAAGGCATTGCTACTTCCGTGATGTCCTCGGTCTGTTGGAAATCTCTTAGTTCTCTGACTCTTTCCAAGTCATCAAACATGTGGACTACTTTTGACGGTCATTCCTTCCACCCTCACGGTATTCTCCCTGCCTTTCCGGTCTAGTTAGGTGGGAAGACAGTAGAGGTGGAGGTAGAGGTAGTTGATGTGCCTCTTGATTATAACCTATTATTAGGATGCAATTGGACCTATGCTATGGTCATTGTTGTAACGTTCATATTCCGTATTATTTGTTTTCCTCATCAAGAGAAGATCGTGACGATCGACCATTTGTCCTTTGCATACTCTAGTTCTAATGCATCTGTTGGATAGTCTATCCCCATGATTGAAAATTCTCATCCGGCAAATGAGAATATCGGTGTCGAAATGTATTCTTCCCTTATGGGTACTTTCGACTTCTTGGCACTAATTCACCACGTTTACGCCATGTCTAGTAGGTTTACTTCGATAGGGAGGTCCATTCCTTTCCGCACTTCCTATTTTAGTGATCTATGGACCCTACCTTCCCCAACTTCATCTTGTGAAGGTCAGTTACATGTTGGCATGGCCATGCCACTATCGGTAGCAGAGATTGTGTATCAAGTTGTTCTTGACTCTTCCACAGATATCGATCCTCTTACCTTGCCTATGGACGAGGAGGATCCTGTTCTTAGGCCTGTATGGGCCACTTCGTTGTCTTGTTCACATGATTTCCTAGATGAGACTTTGCCTTCGGATGAAGCCATCCTCAAAGCCATGAATGGTTCGGATAGACCTTGGGATGATATGCATCATCGCTCCTATTTTCTTGAAGAGCTTGAAAGAATTGAACAAGATGATTTTCGATCTACTTTGAGCGAGATAGTCGGTCAGGCCGTAGTTCCATTTGATACGCATGACATTTATGCTGAAGGAAACATGGTGAGTATTTCTCCTACCATCACGATTGATATCTCACGTACCCCTGGCAATATTGAGAACGTAAATATAGGTGTGGATTGTTCGCCAAAAGAAATTTTGATCTACACCGAACTCTTCAAAGAATTTCAAGATGTATTTGCTTGGTCATATGAAGAGATGCCAGGGATCGACCCTCGTATTGTCGAACATGAGATTAGAACTTATCTAGATGCTAAACCTGTTCAACAACGTCTTAGAGATGTGAATCCTCGAAAGGCCCCCGTTATTAAGGTAGAGGTGGAGAAGCTACTTAATGTTAGCTTCATCTACCTTGTTCCCTTGACTGAATGGGTACCCAACCCCGTTCCTATGAATAAAAAGAAAGGAACTATTCATGTATGTATGGACTTTCATGACCTGAACAAGGCTTGTCCTAAAGATAACTTCCCCACACCTTTCATAGATCAGATTCTCGACGAGTGTGCGGGAAGCGAGATATTTTCTTTTATGGACAGATTTTCAGGGTATAACCAAATCCAAATCAAACCTGAGGACCGACACAAGACGACACTTATTTGTCCTTGGGGTACTTTTGCATACCGAAAACTTCCTTTCAACCTTAAAAACGTCGGAGCAACCTTCCAACGTGCCATGACTTTCACTTTTCACGATCTTAAGCACATAGTTGAAGCTTACCTTGATGATCTTGTTTCTCACTCTCGCAAGAGAGTGGATCACGTTACCCACTTTCGGCTTGTTTTTGAAAGATGTCGTTACTATAGAATCTGGTTGAACCCTCACAAGTGCATCTTTTGCGTTAATTCTGGTATCCTTTTGGGATTTCTAGTTTTCGAGACCAAGATCATGGTAGATCCACTAAAGGTTGAGGAAATACTTCAATTTCATTCCCCGTGCATGATTAGACAACTTCAGGGTTTAAAGGGGAAAGTTAACTTTCTACGTCGGTTTATAGTGAATTATGTCAATATCACTAAGGGTTTCATGTGTCTCTTGAAGAAATACACCCCTTTTATATGGGATGAGCGAGCCCAGGAGTCTTTCAATGCTTTGAAGAAAGCCTTGGTATCGGTCCCTCTGCTGAAGTCTCCCAATTACACTAGAGATTACTTGCTTTATATCGCTGCATGTGAGGAGACGATTGGTATGGTTCTAGTTCAGGAGGATGGTGAGCTCCATGAGCACGTCATCTACTATATTAGTCAAAACTTAATCAGTCTTGAGATTAATTACTCTCACGTTGAAAAGCTAGCTTTGGTTGTCGTGCACGCAATCCAACGTTTACGTCACTATATATTGCTTTGCAAGACTATTGTCATTGTCGATGTCAATCCGTTTCAATACGTCCTTACCAGGCGTATCATAGGGGGGAAATATAATAAATGGATTGTCATTTTACAAGAGTTTGATCTCGACTTCTCTTCGGCAAAGTCTAAGAAATCACTAGTCTTCGTGAAGTTAATATCTGATTTTCCACGATTAGATGAGGATGTTATCCATGTTGATTCATTTGCAGATGAACACATTTTCCTTGTCTCATCATCTGACCCCTAGTATGGAGACATTGTTCTCTATCTTCAAACCTTGAAGTTCGCTCAACATCTCTTGTGAGATGATCGACGACGTATTAGATACCAAGCTAAGAATTATACTATCATCGGTGACACTTTGTATTGCCAAGGAATAGATAATATCTTGCGTTGTTGTTTAACTCACAAAGAATCCAAGTCAGTCCTAAACGATTTCCACAAAGGGGCTTGTGGTGGTCACCTATCTGGGCTTGCAAAAACCCAAAAAATCTTGTGAGTCGGTTATTTTTGGCCTACTATCTTTAAAGATTGTATTGAAGCGGTTAAGAAGTGTCACCCCTTCTAGGTGTTCACTCAAAAAATGTGCTTGCATCTAGACCCTCTTCACCCAGTCATTACAGTCGGTCCCTTCACCAAGTGGGGGGTGGACTTCGAATATTGCAACCCAACTTCGGTTGGGAGGCATCAACACATTATCGTGGTTGTCGACTACTTTACTAAGTGGGTTGAGGCCATGCCTACCATGAATTCTGATGGGAAGATAGCAGCCTTCTTTGTATTCAACCAAATTATCGCTCGGTTCGGTATCTCGAGTGAGATTTTCACTGATCATGGAAGTCACTTTTAGAATGAAATGATGGAAGAACTAGCATCTAAGTTGGGGTTTAGACATGGTCATTCTTCTCCTTATTACACCCGGGAAAATGGGCAAGTAGAGGTCGTCAACAAGTCTCTCAAGACCATTTTGCAAAAAAATGTTAGTCAGAGTAAGTCTGATTGGCACATCATGTTATATCCCGCACTCTGGGCATATCGAACCTCAGTTAAGACTGCCACCAGTTTTTCCCCTTTCCAATTAGTACACGGTATGGAGTCGATTCTACCTATTCAATGCGAAATACCTTCTCTTAAGTTGGCAGTCACGCTCCTACCTGACACTTCAGATCTAGAGAAATGCCTTGTACACCTAGAAATTCTTGACAAGCAGCATCGAGACGCCCTTATGGCTATTGAGGTGAACAAAAAATGTGTCAAGGTCCAGTATGATAAGTTTTTCTGTCCTCAGTTGTACAGTGAGGGTGACTTGGTCCTCTTGTATGATCAAGCCAAAGAACCGCTGGGGGCAGGAAAGTTTAAACCCATGTGGCATAGTCCTTATATCATGCAACGTGTTATTGAAAAAGGAGCCTATGAATTGGAATATTATGAAGGGAATATGTTGGTCGAGCCCAGAAATGGGCTCTACTTGAAAATATATTACGCTTGAGCCCTAGGTTTGGTCGGAACTCCTTGTATACTAATGTAATTTAGTGTATATATATTTTTTCCCTTTCTTTTCATCTTCATCTTGCTTATCAAGTTTTCCCTTGGTTGGTAGATGTCAATGGAGTCTTCGATCGACCTAGGATTCGTAGACGGATCTAGTCGTCATACACGGAACTTGGCTTCTGCCACTTGGGTGGTTTACTCACCCAAGGGTCTACTGGTATCTTCAGGAGGCATATGCCTAGGGCCATCCATGAATAATGTGGTTGAATATAGCATCATCATAGAACTTTTGCTCGATGCTATCTCACATGGTATTCTCTCTTTAGAGGTTTGCCTGGATTACCAGTTAGTAGTATGTCAATTGAACGGTAGTTACCGTGTGTGTGATCCTACTTTACTTCGATGATTCCTACAGGTAAGTCTTTTAGAATGAAAGTTTGATTTTATTCCATATTATCACATTCCTAGGAGTTCTAATCATGTATATGATGCCTATGCTAATTATGTTTTAGATTGGCATTTGGCACATAACTAAAGAAAAGAAAACCATCAAATCGATGTACACATTGTAAAATATAAGTAAAGACGAAGATCTCTTATATATATATATTTCAAAAAATATGGTGTTTATAGTACAAAATTGGGGCTAAAACCCTTAATACACTTATACAGCCGGTAATAAAATGTTAAGAACCTGAATAGATCTACCAATATAATAACCACAAATATTGAATACACAATAGATCCACAAAGCAAGATAGAAGAAACCACACTTTATTAGAAGAAAACCCTTGAGGTAGGGCAACACCATACAATGGATCCTATTATGGAAGGGATCCTCTCCTGTTGACTTGCCTCTTCGAGGGGGCATCCTCCTAATGAGCTTCAGCTCCAAATACAATAATTCTCTTCATGTCTCATTACATTGCTTGAACCCCTTTATATAATGCTACCATCACCTAAGAACATTCTAGAGGAGGAATATTCTAGAAGTAG